>JAHWFP010221890.1:1820-11896 GCA_023313725.1 Lithobius niger
GAAAACATCTAGGGCACAGAAAAAGGTCTATTATGACAGGCGGCATAAACCTCTAACCCTAAAGGTGGGAGATTATGTCGTCCGCCGCAC
Organism: Lithobius niger; assembly: GCA_023313725.1. NCBI lineage: Eukaryota > Metazoa > Arthropoda > Chilopoda > Lithobiomorpha > Lithobiidae > Lithobius > Lithobius niger. The sequence continues at coordinate 1,911 of JAHWFP010221890.1, forward strand.
ACACATCCTGTCAAATGCGGCGCGAGGGGTAGCCTCATCCCTTGCCCCAAAATTTTCAGGACCGTATGTGATTTCAGTCCAAAAATCTGAAAAAACATACTTGCTACGCGATATTACAACGGGAAAAGAAATTGGTCCCCTGAATATTGCTCAGCTCAAACCCTTTTATTTTCCTGCAAATGTGACCCCACCAACAGTCACTGACCTCGAAAATATCAAGGTTATACCTAAAAAGACGAAAAATACACCAGCATTTACCTACAAACCCAACCACCCTTACAACTTGCGAAAGCAGCGGGGGGGGGGGGAGTAGGCCAGAACAGTGATGCAGGTTGAAATTTTTCATGTGTACCTGCATTAGGTCGGTTTTTAGCCCTAAAACCAAGAAATCGCAAGATTTACACGTTTTTGTTGGAAGTTATTGGCATACGGACATGGTGCGACAATAAAAACAGCATAAAACGTAAGGGGATGAGATTGAAAGTATCGCCTGACAAACGACACCTTCAAAACTCATTTTGCACAACAACTGCAGAAATACAAAATAAAATGTATTTCATTCCACTCAACTTTGTCTAAAAGGGACGAAGAGGGAAGGGGAGGCGTAGGCCAAACCTTTCCACTTCGCATGACAAGAATTGGGGAGGGGGGGATGCAGGCGTAGGCCTAAGTCCACCAACTCTTGAAAAAAAAATGGGCATAGTAACAGTTCTAAAATGACGAAAGTCAATTTTTCAACAAACACTATAAAAACCTCATTTTTACACAATTCATGCATTGTCAACTCTCTAATAGTAACAAAGGTTCAATAATTACCTGTCAATTCGTTGTATCAAGCTTGGAAAGCAGCGTTTAACCAGCCAAAAACGCGAACGAGAAACGAGTTAACAAACAGGCGATTGTTGGGCGTGGCGGAATAGTGATGCAACAAAACTCACGTGTTGAGGCAGTTCGCGGGCGAATTAGCATAAAATCGACACGATGGGGCGATGCGCAGATCGTGAAAAACACGTCTTTTTTATCGAGTATAAAGCGTGAACAGAGTGATCTGCAAATCACAACGACGGCGGCAGTTAACCAAGGCGCTCACCCAAGGCTAACTGTTGGAAGAAGAGAAAAAAAAAAAAAGGAGCAGGATTTTGCAACAAGCAACCAAGGATGGAGAAACGGCAAAATCAAGATGGGGATGAAGAGGAACCTGGCTATTGGAAACCAAAAAAGCAGGGAAAAGACAAAAAGAAGGTGGACGCCAGAAAAGCAGAAACGACTTCCGCAGAGGTACCCAAGGCTTCAGAGACACTAAAGGCAACAAAATCGGGTGGAGGCAAGACTAACCAGGCACCAGTAGCTCCAGGCGCCCAGGCAGCTCCCCCCCCCCCCCCAGGATGTCGCCCCAAGATCACAGCAAGGGCACCAAAGTAAGAAGCGTCAGCGACGATCTAAGGAGAGGAAGCAGCAAACACCTCCAAGGTCGGCGGAGAAGGTTGCTACTACGGAGAAGTCTACTCAAGCGGCAGCACCTAGGCAGCAGCATGTTTCTACTCAGGTTTGGACGGGCGAGTCCGGAAGGAAATGTTTCTACTCTAAGGCTTCACCCACGATGTCGAGGGAGTTTTGGGAAGAAATGTTGGCGGACTACAAACTCAAGTTGGGCATGCCAGGACACCTAACGGCGGAGAGACTAAAAATCAAATATGTCAACGATATTCCGGTGCCGATGCAGAACCCCTGGGGCGCGGCGACGCCATCTACTTCAGCTTCTTTGCCCGCCGTGGACACAACCGATAAGGAGGACCCTTCGGCTAGCCAAACCCCAGAGGAACAGAAGCAAGCAACTAAGGAGATTGCGGAGTTGGAAAAGGAATTTTTGTTGGGTCCGGATGACAATGCGGACATTTCAATGTCGAGTGAGAGCAGTGGGACGGAGGAATCGAAATAAGTGGCGTGAGGTGAAATAAACTTGGAATTCCCCCCCCCCCCCCACTTAAAGAGGAAGTGTGTGAAATGCAAAAATAAAACGAAGAAAAAAAGTTATATAATGAACAAAAATCACAAAAACCAGTTAAAAGCTAAAAAATTGAAATAATACTTGAACTAGAAAAGCCTATTGAATAGAAATTAACTTTCAAAACGGAAAATATGTGTCTTGCAAACTTGGACTAAGTCAATCAAACCAAGTAGAATTTTAAAGCCTAGGCTTAAAATTCAGAACTCAGTCATGGAGAAGCTTGTTTGGTGCAGATACACATTGGAAAGAGAAACCGTTTGAATGTGATGAATGGAGTGCTCATCAGAACATTATGTTTCCAATAGGAAGTGACGAGGTGGAGAAAAGCCAGTCAGTTGTGAACTTTATTTAAAAAGTGCAGCAAATACACAAACGAACACGTTTTGGTCGAAAATGAAGCCAAAACTAGGGATGTGCAGTGCTAGTATACAAAAGTGTAAATATTAGGTGGAAAGAGAACTTTCAGGTGAAGAACTATTCACGAACAGTTTTTTTTCTCTCTTAGTCTGGATCAGACTGGGGAGAAACAATACAAGTGTATAATTATAATTGTAGATGTAGCTTCGTTACGAAGATTGTTGGTGGATGAGTAGGCTAACATGGTAAAATTGTAAATGTTTTTTTTAAAGTACATTTGTGCAGGCCGGATGCTATTTTTTAAAGAAATATTGTATAGTTTTAAGTACCATTGAATAAACCAGCTCACCGGAAGTAACCAAAAACCAAACTTACGGTCGGTTAGGAGACTTTAGTATTATGTAGAGGTAGGTCTTCCTTCTCCTAAGCTTACTCTTAGGGGAGGGGGGATGTAACGTGCTTACATGTACGGCAATGCACACGCACGCAGTTAGCCCCTCGTGCGGTGCACCTTGCCGTTAGCATGGATGCTACGCGCCGCTAGCTACCATGCACACATGGCAGCTGGCCCGGCGCCAACATCCGGGTAAGCGAGCCAGTCCTATTGTTCTACCAGTCAGGACCGGATCGCGCCAGTTCGCCGTCACGTGACGTAATGCCTCAGGCAAGAGCCTATTGTTCTGCCCCGGCCCGCTTGGGTATAAAACGGGACAGCTTCGACAGCTCGAGCTAATTGGTGTGTGGTGGTCAGACCTGCAAGTCGAACCACCAGAGCTGATCAGGGCAGGACAAGGGGATAAACCTTGACCTAGCGCCTAATATGTAATGCTAAGTGTGCAGTCCCCTAGCTGTACAGTAAGAGGTGAATTAGGATTGAGCATTGTGTCTTATGAATAATCGTCCATCTCCTTAGCAAGCACTTACAGTTCGTCATTAGCTAACTCATGGTGACGTCACGGCAAACAGCCATTGCGCATGGTTTAGTGTCTCTCTGGTTCTCTCTGGAAGATGAATGGTCTTACTGGGTCAGTGAATCAAACAGAGTCAGTGAACCAGGTCATTAAGGTTCACTCTGGGTCACCGGATCTATCCGAATCAGTGGGCCAGTAGGTCACCGGTCATGGGTCATTAAAATCAGTGGATCACTGGGTGACGGGGCATAAAATTTGCCATCTCTACCAACTACAAGGTTTAGCGTGGGCGAGCTCTCAGTGTAATGAGAAGAAGGTAGTGAACAGGACTTGCGTCCCTATAGGCCTACCAGTACTGACCAAAGTAGGTAGATTTCACTGTAGGTGATCTCACTTGCTAAATATGCTTGCATGGATGCCAGACTTACAAAGATTTAATAAAATAAACTTTGTACCGATGTGGAAACAAAATCACGTAAACGAATAATACAACAAAATCACGTCCGCTTATTTATATTGGTGAATGCTGAGGCGTATTAATGTATGTCCTGGTGCACTGGTAGTCGCGAGCACTGGGGCGTCAGATTCGATAGGTGTCTTGTTCCCGGCTGTACATCTCTGGCTTCTTACTGATCTGGGTTCGATCCTGGTGAAGGAAGGTGTTTTTCTCCGGTTGTTACCCACATGTTGCACAGGGGTTTCCTCCGGGCACTCCGGTTTCCTCCCTCATGTGGCAAAAAACAACTGATATGATGGCGGTACCTTCCACTTAAGATTTGCATCTTAGACCTTCAAAATACTGGTTGACACCTATTTCATTCTATGAATTGAGTTGGCTTATGCCAAAGAAGGAGGGGGGGGGGGGGGTCAGCATTTTATTTTTTGTCGTTTGCCCACCCAGACGGTGTCGAACGGGCTGATGATTAGTCTGAAAGTTGGTTCTAGATACTGGTGTCATAAAGTTACTAAGTTTATTACAGTCAATATCACATAATTCTTAACTTTCTATTTTAACAATGCTCCATCTCCGTGTTGGCCCTTATTTGGCCCGCCACACCAGAGTGCCAATTTTCCTTAGTCTGTCCCTGATTCATTCGTCTTGCGAGGTGACATAGACAGCATACGTTTTCAACTATTACCCATGTGCCATCGCAACAATTGTAAAGTTCCAGCGCCATCTACATGTGACAATCCGTTAAAAAGTGATTTTAAAATGTCAACCAAGTGTATATTTTTAGTCCATATTTGGATGCACTGAATATCGTTAACAAATATTGTTTTTATTTGTATTTTCAAAGGTAAAATAGTCTTTGTTAAACTTCCATCCAAAGAGATTCACTGTTTTCAGTTACCCTACATACATATTTCTCTATATTTAAAGAAAAGTTGTGTATTTTATGGAAATATTGTATACCATTGTTTTTTTTTTCAAATACAATTGAGCAAAATACGTATTTTGAGATGTACATATTTATTTGTATACATGTTGATACGTCTAACGTTGTACGTAATAAAGAAACCAAAGAGTCTGTAAATTTTGTTGTGATTGGTTCCATAAATGTATAATTTGGTTTTGCGAGCAAAGCGTGCCACGGTAAATGAAACAGAAATTATTTTGATGTATAGAAGAATCGCAGTGGAGCGAACATCCTGAACCGCTGAGGTTGACAGGGTGAACAGCATTCATAAAGGAAGAATTCATGTTGACTTCATTGTGTACTCGACGAGGTTTGGATATTGTGAATTATGGAAAAAACCACGCAGGTGGACTGCTAAATTTCCCTGGTCTTCCCTGGGCCAGTGGAGGATGTAGCCATAGTGATTAAGGCGCTATGCAAGTGATCTGGGGGCGAACTGGGTAGCCGGTTCGAATCCGGGTCATGCCACTCCAACGAAACGTAAGTGCATAAAGGTGGCTTACTGAACTACGTTATTTCTAGTGTATGATTTTCGCTATTGGTTAATTTCAATTTTTCTTAAGATTTTCCAGGAAACAAGTAATTTAATAAACAATTTAACATGACTAAAAACCACTTGAAATAAAAATACAATGTGTACAATAAAAAATCCAGTGCTGACTCACTTACGCGTAACAGAGCATTAAACTACATTAAGCTGCATTAAACTACAAGCATGGAACACTGGGTAATTCAAACATCCACATTTTTTTTTATCAATTCCATTCCAGTCGTTATAATAGGGAACCTAGTGACAATGTTAAGGGCATGGGATTTATTTAGGGCAATCATCCAGGCTTCAAGTTTCGTGGTGCCTGGACGATTGCCGTAAATAATCCCGTGCCCTTAATATAGTCCCTCATTCCATTATGAATGGCTGGACTGAAATTTATGGGAATAAAAGGTTTGTGTTACCCAGTGGTGCTTGAGGCTGAACTCTGTTACACGTAGGTGAGTAAGCTCTGGCCTTTTTATTGTATAATTTTTGATTTTAAGAACTAGCTGTAAAGCCCGTCATGAAGACGGGGCTAAAGAAGTAAAGCTGTCCCATAATAGTGAAATGTGTAATTTAAATAATGCAGTTCTTAGTGTGAATTGGGGAGGGGCAGGGCAATTGTCCCAAGGTCACTTCGCTTCGCTTCACTCACTTAATCAGAGTGCATCGACTGATTCCATTCACCATCCTTCACTAATATCCGTAACATGGAAGGTGTGTTGTTTTACGTCGTGTAGCCTGTTAATTGTTTGTGTCTTTTAAAATCTTGTAGCAAGTTTGTGTCTGTAGTTGCCCTCCCCTCCTCCTATATTCGTCTTCCCCATCGATTCTTCCTACTTTTACATTTCGTATTGAATCCTAGAGCGATTTTTTTGTCTTTTTTTGTGACTTTCAACGATACTTCGCAGTAATCCATTGAATCCGCCGACATGAATACAGGGTGATGCAAAAGTCTGGAGAAGCTTACTGCCATTCCAAATCTACTTAGAAAAGAACCACGAAAATACTATGGGTTGGATGACACGTAGTGATGCACGTTTAAATGGGTAAGCGGAAAAAATATCCCCGGAAGAAATATCCCCGGAAAAAATATCCCGGTGTAAATATCCCCTAGAAAAAATATCCCCGGAAAAAATAAAATATGAACTTTGGGCAATATTAAAACACCTTCTTTATGAGTATCCAGTCTTAGTTAATGCCATTGTTATGGGTCCCCCCTCCCCCTCCCATACCGCAGGCATACGTTCTTGGTGACCTTGGAACATATCCATCCTCCATTTTGGTACCGCATGAACGTTTTAGTCCTCAAAACTCAAAAAAAGTTTAAAAATACTAAAAGATCAGAAACTCTTCCTGCCTTGTATGACATCGGTATTAGTGAGCTAGTCCATTAATTAATATTAAACAACTTCCCCGCTCCCTACCTCTTAAAGTGGCACTATCACCGATTGAAAGTAGGCAAAATCTGGCAACATTTAGCGCTGTCTAGTACTATCTAGCATTTGCTTGCACCCAGCGAAGTAATGTTCTACGGCTTTTCTTTTAATGAAACAGACAAGCCACGACCTCCTTAATTATTGAGTGAAAATTTGGTACGTCCTCGTGCACCTGGGAGCAAGCTGTACAGGTTAACAATATCACTGCCGCTAAATAGCGCCACGATATTTTTGTTTCCTTTTCAATCGGTGTAGTGCTACTTTAATGTCATCCATTCCACAATGATACTGTGGTAGGGTAGTCCGTAAAAAGCTGTCTGTAAAACGCATGCTGCGGTAGAGGTGTCCGTAAAACGTACTGTGGTAAAGGAGTCCGCACAATTAAATCGTAACGACCAACAAGAAAACATTATGACTGGAGGGGATGTTTTTTCCGGGGATATGTTTTTCAGGGGATATTTTTTTCCTGTATTCGTTTAAATGACCTTGGAATGGTCCTTCAAGGTCATCACGATGCTACATTTTGAACTACACTTCGTAGAATAGTGGTGTAAATTGGAAAGTTGCAGAGAACCGTAAGCCAATTACAAAGCAAAAAACAGAATGTATACATAGGACCATTAGGATAAGAGCTCCGCTCGGCCTTCGGCCTCGCTCCTCTCCAATTATTCTTGTTATATGACGGAGAAACTGACGGAGTATGCGAAAATTTATGTAGTAAATATCATGTTTTCGAGGGAATTCCATTAGTCCACTTGTGGTTTTTTTTTACCATAATTCTCACCTGCCTTCGTGCTTCTCTTTTTATTGGATTTTGCATGTCGGCTTTACTGTGTATGCGTTTCTCGGTTTGGAACCCAGTAGCATTCACAACTTTGCTCTGATATGGTTCAAATTTACCGACAAGGGAGCTTTGCCGCGTGAAAGGAACGAGTTGAAAGATCAAATTCCTACATCAAATATTTTGGGGGTAGGGCCTAAATTAGGGAAGTTTCTGCCCTGTAATATAGAAAATGAATGAATGTATTATAGCATCTCGCTCGACCAAGTAATTGTTATCTGCAGAACTCCATTACACGCCTGGTTATAACTGCCTGCCTTTGTCAGTTCTTTAACACTGCTTTGAAGCGTGATGCGGTCAGAAGAGGCGATGGATGGGTCCCTGGATCTACCTGTTAGCTTTGGAGCGTGTTTGACTAACTGTAGTTTATTAACTAGTAGAAAACTACGCGTATTTCAAGGTGATCAGTAATTGCTAAGGCTGCACCGATAATGATTCTGCATCGGGTATAGGTTGCGGCCGATATTTGCAGCATCGTATCAGCAACTTTTTCACTAAATTATCGATAGCTCGGAAACCGTTCAAGGCAGAGACATATGGTTTGAGGCATTTCGAAGAGAAAATAACCGACCTCCCTATTTACGTTTTAACTGTACGTTAAATACACATTTATATTACGACTTTTGAACAAAATGTTTAAAAAGAAACATGGACGAAATTTTGGACATCTGCGTCGGTACCGGTATCGACCAAATTTTGAGATTGATTTGGGATCGGTAAAGTTTGTGTTGGGAAAGCTTTATTCATAATAATAATAATACAATGAACTGCATGCCATTTGAAGCAGTTGTGCTTTGCCAAGTCCCATTCATTTTAGTATCCTTTCTGGAATGTGTTTGAAGATGTTTGAATGCGCTGCAGCTATGCTGCACACCAAACACACACCCCAATAAATGCACCCGAAATAAATGCATTTATATGTAGTGCCACACACGATGGCAAAATAAATGTATTTACATGTAAATCCTCACATGATGCCTAAATCAGGAGGTCCGGTCGAAATCCAGACAGTCGAAATCCCGACAATCAAAATCCCGACACCAAAATCCCGACAGGTAAAAATCCCGACGGATCAAAATCCCGACAGTCAAAATCCCGACAGGTCAAAATCCTGACAGTCTAAGTCCCGACAGTCCATAATCCCGACAGTTAAAATCCCGACAACTAAAAAAAAAATCCAACATTCAAAAAACAGGATTACTTGCTGAAAATCATTTAAAAATCGCAGGATTCGAAAAATACCGATATTCCACTCTCCTTATGAAAAAATATAGGGTGCAGGAACACAGGAGCATCGTGGTTTGCATATTTTCAAAAACAGGTTGGTGTAAACTGAATGTATTAATGTTATTTTAATGTATTACTTTTTTTTTAAATAAATTTAGTTACGCCATAGTTTAAATAGCAACACTCGTGAGCAAGGGTTGTAAATTGGTTTGAAGAGAAATATGTCTATGGAAGAATAAGACTTAATATGAGAACAGGAAGGTCCATCCGAACGCAGCCTCTTTTTCCAGCAACATTTTGGTCGGTAGTGAGCAAGTGGAATTGGGACTCCCGAGAACGCAAAATCTCGTGGAGGCTTCGCACCTATACGTCTTAATACTTTGGTCGGTCGAAATCATGTGGGGGCGTACACTATAAATCAGTGCATAACTGCGCACCGGAAGTAGAAATAAGTACATTTAAACGTAATTCCACAGTATGGAATTCACACCCGAAGCCACAACTAAGGGGCGCAAATGTACACGTACTTGGTAATCCACGAGTAATCTTGAGTATTCCTTGGTAATAAATTCGGTAATCCTAGTAATCTGGTGGCATTCCTGATAATCTTTAGTAATCCTCAGTATTCCCAGGTAATCCGATAACAGGAAGCTTAAAAAATAAGTGGTAATCGGGAGGTAATCCTTAGTTTTCCAAGTAGTAATCCAAAATATTCTATGTACTAATCCAATAATCCATATTAAGCCATACAATCTTAGTAGGGGAATCCAAGTTAAAATTAACAAGTTTTTCATGTATTAAGCCACGAGTAACCTTTTGAAATCCATGGTAATCTTAGGTAATCTGCTTTCGAAAGTAATCCGGTGTACACTATTTTAACCAGTTAATAAGCCAAAATGAGTTACACGTAATTCCACACTTGAAGCCAAAATAAGCGCATATACATCTAATTTCACATCCAAAGACGAAATAAGTGTATTTACATGTAATTCCACAACCGAAGGACTTTTCCCTAATTTTTGAAGCGTCTGGTAACGTTCAAAATTGAAACGGTTCATTTATACGAGCATTAGTTTTGTTTGAAACTACTTTAGCGTCAACAAAATAGATTTAAAAAAAAATTGCAGTTAGGCATCCTCCACATTTATGTTATTTGGTACACAATGTAATGCGTGATGCTCTTCTTCAATCTAGTGGCATCGTGCCCCCCCCCCCCCCCCCCCCCGGGGGGTGGGAGGGGGGAGCGACAACAT
>JAHWFP010221894.1:0-12649 GCA_023313725.1 Lithobius niger
ACATGTCTTTTCGTTAAAAACGAGACACGCTGTCGGTGTGGAGAGCTATTTATTTATTTGGCTACAGCACTAATCTTGGCTACAAGAATCATCTTTTTCTAGTAGGGGTGCAAAGCAAGGCGTAAAATTTGAACCTCACCCCCCCCCCCCCCAAAAAAAAATTATTTACATTACTGATATGTCAAGTGAAGTTACTCTTCGCTGTAGGTTATAACAAGTAATAAAATTCGTGTTCTGTGTCGTCTGCTTCCGACTTTATGCTTGTTGCGTCGTCTGCTTTTATTTTTCTATCAGCTCAAGATGTGTATTTCGACGAATTATTAGCAAGTTAATTTCAGCCGTTTCAAACTTGACCAAACTAAAAATGTCAGATTGCAATACCGCGACTTAGTTTAATCAAGTCGTGATTTGCTTACCTCTTATATTGAAATTAACGCACGCAAATACAACGAAATCTACGCACGCCTTTTTCTCAATGGGGTCGTCATCTTGGAAATCCAACGCGGACAAGTAAAGCTGAACGAGCCCTCCACCTGGTTAGCATGGTACATTTTCACTTTGTTACCATTTTTACCCATTTTTATTCTGTAGTTAACCTACCCAACCTTCTCTAAAACCTCATATGGGCCTTTCCAAAATGCTGCTAACTTGTCCTTACGATCCATTTTTAACAACAATACCTTACTACCAGGCTCATACTCACGTAATCTCGCCTGTTTGTCATAATAAACTTCATTACGCCGTTGGGCTGCCATTGTTGCAATCTTTGCCATTTCCTTCACATTCTCCCAATCATTAATCTTTCTACCACATAGTCCACCACAGTAGGATTTACATGCACCTCCTTACCTAACCATTTTCCCCTTAACAATGTAAGTGGGGTCCTTACATTCCTACCATACTCCAATTCTGCTGGCGTAAAGTTCGTCGTTTCACATGGGGTTGAGTGAATAGCGAACATTGCAGGAGCCAGAGCATCATCCCCTTCCTCCGGGTACTCAGCCACCAGGGCTCTGATGATGTCCTTTAATGTCCGGTGCATTCTCTCTACCGCCTGTGATTGTGGGTGATACGGAGTGCTATTAATTAGATCAATGCCACACCTCTCAAGAAAGCACGTCGTCAGTTCCAATATGAACGGTTTTCCGAGGTCGGATTGGAGCAATCCAGGGAAGCCTACCCTCGAAAATATCCCAAGCAGCTCGTTCACCACCGTGTGTGAATTTGCTTCCTTCACTGCTACTGCTTCTGGATACCTCGTAGCCATATCCAACACTGTCAAAACATACTTATTTCCTTTTGACGTCTTTTTGAGTGGTCCCACAAAGTTAACTACTACCTTAAAAAAAAGTTCCACCACCACTGGCAGAAGCACCATTTCCTGTTTACCTTTCTTTACACCTTTACCATTTTTTTGACATATTTCACAGTGTCTAACATACTCCTTTACTTGCTTGCACATTCCCGGCCAGTAAAATAGCTTCTGTAGCCTTGCTGCAGTCTTTTTCTTTGCCATATGCCCAAAATAAGCATTCGCATGAGCCATCTTAATTAACTTCCCAGTCAAAGCCTGTGGTACAACCACCTGATCTGCTGGTGCAATAAAATCGGCTAGAAATGAACGAATTAAAAGTTCATACACTACAATAAAATTTCGATTATAAAAAGTTGTTTGAATCACCGGACTCTCTAAGTTACAGAATGCACCTTACATTCTTAACACTCTATCTTTCCAAAACAGGGATGTACCTTTAATTTCAGCTGCGATCCTGCACCCTTCTAAACTCGAGTCAAGTAATTGTTGTTGGCTGTTGAAACGAGCGTTTCAACAGCCAACAACTCCTCGAATCCAGCTGCCATTAAACCAAGCTTATCTTTCTTTGTAACCTTTTTCGTCTCCTTTCCGTCTTTGTTTACATCCTGTTTGGCCACAATAGTTTCTTTATTGACTAACGTTTGTGGTTTTTCGTTCAAGTTCGTTTAAGTTCGACCTCGGGCTTACTTTTCCCCAGTGAAGTCTTTACTGGGTCCAACGCCACATTTGTTTCCAGTTCTGCCACCTCGTTGTCCTCAATTAAAAAAAGAGAATCACAGTACATCCGGGTCAACAAATTTATCAATGGCTTTTTCATTCAACCTAACCCTTTTTTTTCCATTTGTCATTTGCCTCGTTACCACATTTAAAGACACATGTACCCGATTCGCTTTTGACTGCAATAACTGATGTGACTTCTGGCGCAGTAAAAAGTCGTACCCTTCCTCATTAAAGTAAGGCGACACCCCACAGATTAAAGTAATTGTGCCCTCCTTAGTGTCAAATTCCACCTTTGCCAACGGGAGTTCCGTTACACCTTGACAAATTACTGAGGACAGCACAACCCATTCCCCGTGTATGCCTCCAGTCCAACCTTTTTACTAGACACCACATCAATAAATGCCCCCGTGTCTAACAAATAGCTGCCACTCACACCATTTATTTTTCACGGTTTTGTAAACTCACCCTCCAGTGACTGCTTTCCTGCAAAACCTTTTTCTACACTAACCTTCTTACCGCTGTGTACATTGTTAAACTGCCTAAAAACATATCCTACTGGAGTTTTAGCATTATTTTTGGAGCAATCCCGCCTCAAGTGTGAAGTCGAGCCACAAACATGGCACTTCCGTGGTTCGTCCACCTTAAAGGCGCTTTCCCTCCAGTATGACCATTAGTTCCTGCTTGGGCCTAGCCTGAGCATTTCCCGCCGAAGCAGTACTACTGTTACTACCACCTATACCATTTGAACCATGTGTACCATTATTCTTTTTACCACCATTTGTAGCGGCGCTACCTGTCATATTAGGTGCCTTTCAGGTGAGCACCGACATCTGGTGTTCTGGCGATTTCTTAGGTAGTACTCAGGGTGTCTGTTTTTACTTTTACGGAGAATACAGCACTGCAGTGTCTACTGCACGGTAAGGAGGAGAGCGCCCATGTCTTATCTAAGTTTAAAGTACTAACTATCTAATGGTTCACTGCCACCACGATGGGTGTTTAATTGCAGGCTTGGAGTTAAATAAAAATGATTTTTGATTATTTACTCATACAATTAAATCTACACGAAGTCAGACTGTCGTTTAAAACAACGCTTGGTTTTTTAATAAAACATGTTAACTTTTACACTTTACAGTTGCAAACTAGAATTTACAAACAATAATCTTTGAAAGCTTTGAATTAAAGCACATGATGATTTACAATAAAATCGGCTAGAAATGAACGAATTAAAAGTTCATACACTACAATAAATTTCGGTTATAAAGAGTTGTTTGAGTCACCGGACTCTAAGTTACAGAATACACCTTACATTAGTAAAATAGTCCAAGTTATGTTTCAAAAGCCACTGCTCAAGATCAAACTACCTCAATGGTTAACCTGGTACACAACCCAAAAGACGTCTAAGCTCTATGATTAAACCATTTTGATTATTTAGAAGAACCTGTGTTCCACATAAATAAGAAAAAAAGCCGGTTTTTAGGAAGGGGACCTTAAACCCTTTAGTTATGGACGTTCTAGGCCTGAAATGCCGATGGCGGTTAACTATCCATAATCATTCTCAAAGTTAGAAGTTAAATTTAGATTTATGAACTATAAATTTAGAAATAATATCCAAAAGAATACTTTCAAATAAATTAAACTAGTTACCAACGAACTGCTACCTTGCCCGGCATGGCAACATTCGGACCCTGGGGGACATCTCTACTCCGAAAGGCGTAGCAACCTCTAGCGTTTGAGATCAGTGAGCAATGCTGTCGATGCAGCCTTCCAGGTCTGTTTTATACCAGCTACCTGGCAGCAAGGGAGGAGGGAAGGGCGGTCCTATAGGAGAGCGACCGAGGGGAGGTGTGGACTGGGGTAGAGAGACCTCTTAAGGAGGAAAAACTGACTCAGACCGACCAGGCTGTCACTACCGGAAGTAGGCATGACGGCGCGGATGGGTAGGGTAGCTTAGAGCTCTGAATGGTGGGGAAATTGAATACTGACTTTGGATTGGAAGGGAATTGTAGGAGCTTGAAGAGCATAGAGAATTGCCGACTTTTGTGAACTGAGAGGCCTTAGGAACTGAGTTTTGAACTCACAACGTGAATAGGCCTATAAATTAAACTACGATATTATGTATCGCAACTATTGAAGGAAGAGGGGGGGGACGGAGTTTGCTATTAAAAACATTATTCAAGTTTAATAGAAGGATGGTTTCTGTTCTATTGCAAGATTAATAGTAGATAAAGGCTTTATATACATTTGGTTGAGATTGCTATGGTCGGAGCTCTGAAATAAAAACAAGATAAACACTTTTTGGAGAAAATGTCCGGTAAAATATTATAATAAGAAAAATGCCGTTTTTTGGACAAGGTAGAGTTCATGGAAAGAAGTTACGTTAATAAATTGATTTTTAAAGCACTAAGCAAGAGATTAAATGAGCCAGCTTGTGTGTAGATGCTAAAACGCATTTTAGTGTACAATATTATTGCAGCCGCAAATAATGACAAGAGTGCAATAGAAGTTTTCAAAACAAACCAAAACCGGTATTGAAGTTCAAAATAAAAACGTAGAGTGCAGGTCCTCAGTACATTTATGTGGTTGAGTGCCGATTGGCAGCCCCTCCTACACCAACACTAAGCTGGTCGGCTTTATGCCTGAGAAAAAAATATAAATAATTACAAATTTACAAGTTTTGTTTTTCGGCAAAAGGCGATCGGTGATCTTCGTGCGTGCGCTCAGTTTGGAGCGTTTTTCAAATTGCCGTAGTTAATTGTTGGAGATGAATTTTAAACTTCTGTTTTCGCAGAGTTGGATATAGAGTTCATGGCTATTAAGCATTGAAAACGGGGATCGTTTTGAACCATTTGCCATGGAGTTACACTTAGTTGAAGTTAAGGCATTGAGAATAGGCGTAAAGCGCTACTGAGCGCTAATGAGAAAAAAATTGTTCCCGAGTTTTTGATCTTTGGTGCCGGGTATCCTAACAATCTGGATTCTTGGCCAAATGACTTTACATGTCCCCACACAGGAGATTTTACTTAGGGTTCCTTTTGAACACGAAGTAAAAGCTGGAAAAAAAGTTAGTGCACACAGGAATGCTCAAAACTTAGGTCGCCAAACCATTTAATCACAATTTGCATGAAAGGTCACAATTCAAGCAATCTCTTTCATTTTGACGAAAAAATAAGAAGTCTAAAGTTTTGAGCTACTTAGTCCTAGCTCTGGATCGAATACAAAGTTATATAAACACTACATATACAAAAATTAAAATGCTATTTTGTGTTTTTGGGGAACTGACGTTTTTTCGGCTTAATGTATAATTTGAGTAAGAAATTACATTAAAAAAAACACTATTTTCGAAACTGGACGAAAATTAAAGGTACAGGTTAGGTTTCTGTAACTGTTAACTGTTAAATGATACGATCAGAACATTTAATGCTCTAACTCGTCAGCCGTGCACAGAATGCTATTTTTATTTTCCAGGAAAGCATCGAAAAAAACCTCAAGGCGCACTCCTCAGGACCTAGCTTGCGATAAGGATCGGAATAGAGGATACTATCAGCGCATGAGAAACCGTACGCTCTATTTAAAGTTATCAGATTACCACTGGGATGGTTTTAGGTTACCAAACAACTTGTTTTACATAAAATTCTGACACTGAAGGGTTTTTAACGTATAACCCATAACTTAACATAATAATTATAACGCTGGGAGGTTTTAAAATGGATAATAACCAACAACCTTTTAACGACAGAGTTAACCTTTTGCCCTCAGAGGTGAGACAGACAAATTTTTTAAAGAAAAATGTTTCGTAAAAACTTTAAGAGGAGTTAGCCAGGAACCACTAGACTCCCATAGATATTCCTAGTGAATATTAAGAACGTGTTGCACAATCTTTGTTAATATTCTCTCACATAGGGAGACGTTGATAATGACAAAAAGAGTAAACATTGGCACCTAAAATTTAGGTGTAAGGGTCCGAAACGGGAAAAGCTGACAGTTTCTTTGAGTGAGGTTGCCCTGACAACGTACCTCTTAACAATTAAAATAAAAAAAAAAATAAAAATGTGTAGAGCAAAATTTTTGGCTCTACCATTGGTTTAGCTTTTAATGATGAAAACTCAACTGTTAGTTTAAACAAAATACCGACTTAAGGTATCTGCATTTCTATGACACTTTCCAGGTTTGTACAACGAAGCAGTCTTGAAGATTTAAGACAGTAAAGCAATAAACACAACTTTTATGTTTAGGTTAGGTGTTCCTAGATGCAGCCACGTTTGTAGCGGCCCACCACTAACTACAGTTTAACACTTATGAAGAAAAACTAGTTGGTTAGGTTTTCAAGTTAAAAAACTCAACATGGAGAAAAATTATACATTACTTAGGTTCGACTTGGTGGTTTGCACAAGTTTAACAATTATGGAAAAAAAAACTGTCATTTAGAGAAAAAAACTACACAAGTTTCAGTTGTCAGGTTTGGAGACCTATTAAAGGTTTTACCTACTACCATGAGTCTATGAAAATGATGAGTTTTCAACTCTATCAGATTCAGTTTACTCTAGCGTGTGATCAAAAACCCCATACTGTACGGATGCGACACCTGTTGCCAGATCCCTGAAATAAATTTAATTCGTCTCGAAAACCGAAACCGAAATCGAAACTTTGATCGCGCGAGCAACTCTTAAGCCGGAAACACAGTTAAGTGCGGAGCTGTTTCCTTCCTTGACTGAAGCTCGCCCTTGTATCCGACACTTGAATTAAATGTTTCTACCCAAGGCCCGCTGAGATAGTAGCTGCGCAGCGCTACTGATTAATTGCTAAGCCAAACTACAAAAAAAAATTGTTTCTGTTTATAATTACGACTTTTTTTCTTTTGTGCGAACATGTATCTTCCTTGAGCATATTCTGTAGCCAAATTCAATCTGTGATTGGCGAGAACTAATTACGTCTTTGAAAATGGGAACAATGTTAACGATTTAAGACCTTCTCGATGGGGGGGCTCATCAAGTTTTCAGGTGCCGTCAAGAAGGGGGGGATCAAAAGCACACTGATCAACTGGAAAAAAAAGTAATTTTTGGACCTCAATGGCACTTTCAGAATCAAAATTTCTAAAAACGCCTCATCTTCTGGGACCCCCATGATGTGAATGTTGCAAGGTTTTGACGCTATTATTACCGTTTCTGCGAGTCTAGTTTTTACAAAAGATTTTCTAGAAAAGCCTTGGCACCTGGTTTCTTGGCTTCTTCGGTCTTTTAGGTGCTGACTATGTTGCGGATGTGGGCATTCAAACGTGTTCAGTGTTAAGTGTGTTCAACATACTTATTGTATGAATTTCGACAGGAGATGGGTGTAAGGAACATTTTATAGAACATTTTTAAACCAACATGTCTTTTCGTTAAAAACGAGACACGTTTCCTTACAACTAACGGTAACTATTGGTTTGGAGAGCTACTTATTTATTTTGGCAACAACACTAATCTTGGCTGCAGGAATCATCTGCAGACAGTCTCAATGGATATACGAAAAGCGCACATTTTTCGTGGGGGGGGGGGACGCGTAGCGTTTTTTTTTTTAACGTTCCGAAATCGATTCGTTTAGGGACTTCCCTGGTTAAGGGCGGGATAATTGCTTAATATTTGCATAAATAAAAAATCTGGACAATCCTCTAAACGGAATATCATATAATGGAAAATCACCTAAAAGGAATATCGTATTTTTCATTACACGAAGTTCGTGTTAGACGATTTTTCGTTATACTGTATACGTTCTTCCAGTTAGACGATTACCGCTTAAGGCCCATGTGATTCCGGCAGATGATAAGGGCGCCGACCTATGGGCCCATCAAGGGATTGGAAAGGGTAGGGGCAAATGAAATCTTGTATAAGATTTTATAAAAATAATTTATAAAAAATTTTAATTAAAAAGTACACATATTTGTATACTCGCCGTGTGAAAAATTTTAAAGTAGTAGTCGCGTGTATGACAGCAGTAATATTCCCAATGTATTCCAAAAAAAGGTCTAAAACAACAGTTTTCCCAAATTTAAAAATAATAACTTTAAATGGCTAGGCGATATTGAACGAACTGGGGGACCCAGGAATCAGTATTTTAATCCTTGAATAGCCTGTATTTACCGAAAGGGCATCCAAAAGTAGGGGCCAGGGGAGGGGGGGGGCAGTGACCCAAGTGCCCCAATGTGTCCATTTCTTGTCACTTGCGACCTTGTTCAACAAAACATCTACTTCTGTATCTATCTTCTGAATGTGGTCCTTGCCGATTCATTGCTGGCGACATACTCATAGGTCACATGTCACGTAGGTGCCGACACACTTTCAAACTAGGGAGGGGGGGAGGGAGAAACATCCATCGAAAAGAAGGGCAAAGATCACTAAAAAAGGTGCAAGCACCATCCCCCCCCCCTCCATGCATCCTAAAAAATATGTCTAAATATAGCTATTCTAAAAAAAAAATAGATGGCCGGGCTATATTGAGCTTGTAACCCATGAATCAGTATTTTAATCCTTGAATAGCCTTTGTCATGGCTTAGCTTTATTTACTGAAAGAGCATAAGGGGCGGGGGGGGGGGGGAATGATCTAAATGCCCCAATGTGCGGGCTTCCTTTTCTTGTCAGTTGCGACCTGGTTCAGCAAAACGGATATTTGGTGTTAGCTTCGAGTTCATCACACGTTTCTTTTTAGAATAAATTCTTGTTAAATATCGATGGTTTGTCTTCAAAATTATAAAAATGAAATCTATGTAAAGTCAGTAATTGTATTGTATGCTCTTTTGTATTACTAAAAAACAAGTTCACAAGTGTAAACTTCGTACATTGTTTTTTTTTTCTTTCTAAGTATTATTGTTATTATTATGACTTTTTTCCCCATTATTTATCTGTTTGTGTATTTGTGTTTCCATGGATCCGTCAAAGCTGTGCTTTGCTAGGTGTGAGCTTGGCTCAAACTCACGCCAAAGCTTTACTTTGCTAAGTCTGAGCCTGGATTTCATTATGTATACCAAAGTGAATCTGATCTCGGCGCAGGCTTCGCCCTGACTTAGCAAAGTACCAGCTCAGACTTTGAGTGGAGCCGTTATTATGAATTTGGCCCTAGGGTAAAACGTTTTGTAATGGACATGCGACAAGACATAAGGCGTATTTGCATATACGTTCGATGCGGTGTGCGGCCGGCCTTACCCCTGCGTCTAGTTCTGGCTTCTGTAAATCTTATGTTTTAGCACCTGTTGGTTGGTGTAAACAGGAGTGTTCGTTGAAATTAACACGTATAAGGTCAACTCTCATTTTTTTGTTTTTGTTTTTGTTTTTTTGTTTTTGTTTTGATTTTTTGCCCTATCTGCTCTGTCATTTAAATGCACTGTCCCATTTTGTTTGCTTCTCAAGCTTTAGTGTTCCCTTTTGTTAGCTAATCGCCACTGGTGCAGTTCAAAATATTTAAATACGAAAACATTTAGTTAAGTTTTAGGCGATCAATTAAACGCAGTCATTCGTGGATCGATTGATCTGTGTCTGATCATATCCGAAAAATAAGCTTAATTTTTTTTTCCTGTTTAAATATTTTACAATGCTACCAGTGGCGATTTAATACGAGACTGTCCGGGGAAAAGGGTCAATTCCCGCCAAACATGCTTTCTGTGCCCAGCAATTCACCCCCCACCCCCTTCCAGAGAGAAATTTCTGGCCAAATGAATCGTTGGTACGAACGCAAGTGTTATGAGTGCACAAGCGAATTTTGTCTGATGGAGCGCACGTTACTGGAATGTACCATACATCGAGCGCAACTTACTGGAATGAACCGCATATCGGGCTATGATATTTTATGACTATGCAATCAGAACTGGTTGGAGGTGGAGGGTGCGGAAACGATAATACATCCTATAACCCTACCAGGAAACATAACTGCCGGAATATTATGAAGAATGAAATTCCAGATATGCACTCGATATTAACACTGGCGATAGCCAGTGTTAGTAATGGTCGACCTAGGATCTCTTGTGTTAAACTTTCAAATGTGAGAGCTTATAACTCCGTCAAAAGTAAACATCTTTAAACCAAATTTGGAATCTAGCCTTGACTAGTCAAGGCCTGTCTGCAGTCCAAAAATTGTGAACTCAGACTCGAGATACAGAGAGGGGCCAAAAAGACAACTTCTTGTTCTTGGTCTTGGTCTTGGTCTGGGGATGTACCTTTCGTCTGTCCTCTCTACAGGTCAAACCATTTGTCCTATGAAGATGGTTCTTAGCTCGTTTTACAGGTATAGCTCTGTAGATGTGCCCTTTCCACAAGGCATTTTCTATTTGGTCAAGTGGTTCAGGGTTTATGGAGCTCTAAACGACCAGATCGATTGTTTTACATTGTTTTAAACATTGTTATTATGCAACAATGCCAATTAGCAAAAGCCAGCTGCAAGACTGAAGATTAAAGGATTTGTTTCTATTATTAACACTGGCGATATTAACACTGGCGATAGCCAGTGTTAGTAAGGGTCGACCCAGGATCTCTGTGTTAAACTTTCAACTTTGAGAGCTTATAACTCCGTCAAAATTAAAAATTTTAAACCAAATTTGGAATCTAGCCTTGACTAGTCAAGGCCTGTCTACAGTCCAAAAATTGTGAAATTCAGTCCAGCCAAACTTGAGATACAGAGAGGGGCCAAATAGACAACTTCTTGTTCTTGGTCTTAGTCTTGTTCTTGGTCTTGGTCTTGTTCTGGGGATGTACCTTTCGTCTGTCCTCTCTACAGGTCAAACTATTTGTCCTGTAAAGCTGGTTCTTAGCTCATTTTACAGGTATTGCTCCGTAGATGTGCCCTTTCCATAAGGCCTTTTCTAATTGGTCAAGTGGTTCAGGGGTTACGGAGCTCTAAACGACCAGATTGATTGTTTTACATTGTTTTAAACATTGTTATTATGCAACAATGCCATTTAGCAAACGCCAGTTGCCAAGACATAGACTGAAGATTAAAGGATTTGTTTCTATTAACACTAGCGATAGCCACGTTAGTAAGTGGGTGACCGCCTGGGAATCTGGCTGTTGCAGACATAGGGCCTTAGGGCTTCGGGCAGATGACCAGGAGTGGTTAACGCTCGTTAAACCCTTTGAACCCCACGTTAGTAAGGGCCACAGATATTTACCGAGCTTAAAGGCGGTGCAAAAAAACAAACAACAAATTAATTATAAAGGTGACACACATACCCCACCCCTCATCCACCACCACATTTATTTATTACAATTCTCAAAGTAACACGGATTAATAAACAAAAACGTATCGTTAAAAGTTAAAAGTAAGGGTCAAAAGTCAAAACCTGCAAGGAACACGGACAAGCTTTGACTGTAAGGGTCTAGGTGTCAAATTTGGCCAGTAAGACGCTGCTAAGCATTAGACCCTTACTACCCGGTGATCATGTTAATCACTTAGTAAGGAAAATTGAAAATTAGCCAATAGCGAATATCATACACTAGAAATAACGTAGTTTAGTAAACCACCGTTATGCACTTAGGTTAAATCGGAGTGGCATGACCCGGATTCGAACCGGCCACCCAGTTCGCCCCCAGATCACTTGCATAATTCCTTAATCTCTCCGTTGCACTCCGATGAAACTTAAGTGCATTAAGGTGGCTTACTGAACTACGTTATTTCTAGTGTACGATTTTCGCTGTTGGCTAATTTCCAATTTTCCTTAATATTATTTCCAGCGATTTATGTCTATTTATTAATGACTTAGTAACTGAGACAGAATGGGCGTACACGTTTACGCTTGTAGCAGGTTGTCTTGCTTGGAATCACTGCCATGTTACCAAACCGGAAAAAAATGTCAACCTAAATCAAAGTAGGAAACCCACACCCCCACTATCATTGGATCATCTCATGGCTCTTTATAGGACGATTTCAGACAGCTATTCGTCAAAAACCGGGTAGTAAGGGTCTAATGCTTAGCAGCGTCTTACTGGCCAAATTTGACACCTAGACCCTTACAGTCAAAGCTTGTCCGTGCTCCTTACAGGTTTTGACTTTTAGACCCTACTTTTAACTTTTAACGATACGGTTTTTTTTTATTAATGTTAGTAAGAGTCAGCCTAGGATCTTTGTGTTAAACTCTCAATTTTGACCGTCCACTGTTTTACAGTTTAGCTGCAATTCTTAAAGTAACACGAATTAATAAACAAAAACGGAACGTTAAATGTTTAGAGTAAAGGTCTAAAAGTCAAAACGTATAGAAGGAACACGGACATGCTTTGACAGTAAGGGTCTAGGTGTAAAATTTTGTAAGAGGTTGACTACCCGGTGGTCAGAAATAAATACATTTTGACGAAAAACTGGAAAACCTCCTACAATGACCCATGAGATGATCCAGTGGTAGTATGGTATACGTTTGCTACTTTGCTTTATGTTGAAAATTATTTTTCGATTTAGTAACGTGGCAGGGTATTCGCAACATAGAGCATTACTGGTTATCCTCTACCGTAAATCTACGAAATATAATAAAAAATTCTAAAGCATTAAAAGACAAAATGCCAAACTTCACAAGAAAAATTTTAGTTTTAAAGTTCCACAACAATATTCTAAGAACAAAGAAAACCTGCTACAACCGTTCACACACACGTTCTGTCCGAATAG
>JAHWFP010221902.1:7336-25623 GCA_023313725.1 Lithobius niger
CTTGGAAACAACCTTTTTTGGCACCCGGAAAAGAACTGATGACAATGTGCGGAAACAACCTTTTTTGGCACCCGGACAGCAAAGAAATTTTTTTCCTACACACTGATCGTGCTGATTGTATTTTCAACTTAAACGGGTGTCCCCGGGTTGCCTTATACGCTGTGCATTCGAAAAAAAGTAAGTCGATTGGCAAGAATCCACGAACAATCTGGAAGGTTAAAACAAGGTCAGCGTGCAATTATTAGGGCAGTACTAGCATGAATCGTGTTGTAGGAATAAGAATGGTCACTGTATTGTGAAAGACAATTTTGTGTTAGTTCCAAGCCTAGTATAATAGCATAAATCTTGTTGCAAATCATAAGGCAAGGTAATTTTGTGTTAGTGGAGTTAAGGACGTACCGTCCATTTTCTTAGAACTAGAAACTAGAAACTTAGAACTAGTATACTGTGCTAATAAGTTTTCAGTTCCAAGCCTATATACTCGCATAAATCTTGTTGCAAAGGATAAGGCAAGGCAATTTTGTGTTGGTGGAGTTAAGGATGTACCGTCCATTTTTTTTTAGAACTAGTATACTGTGCTAATAGGTTTTCAGTTCCAAGCCTAGTATACTAGCTTAAATCTTATTGCAAAGGATAAAACGAGCCAATTTTGTGTTGGTGGTGTTAAGGACGTACCGTTCATTTTTTTAGAACTAGTATACTGTGCTAATAAGTTTTCAATTCCAAGCCTGGTATACTAGCATAAATCTTGTTGCAAAGGATAAGGGAAGGCAATTTTGTGTTGGTGGGGTTAGGACGTACCGTCTATTTTCTTAGAACTAGTATACTGTGCTAATAAGTTTTCAGTTCCAAGCCTATTTTACTAGCATAAATCTTGTTGCAAAGGATAAGACAAGCCAATTTTGTGTTAGTTGGGTTAAGGACCTACCGTCCATTTTCTTAGAACTAGAAACTAGGCTTGGAACTGAAAACTTGCTATACTTTGTTCCACATTATGTTTTCAGAAAACTGACTGTATGACGCCACGTTTCTTCCACTACGAGTGCAAAAAGTCCGTAAACATCCCATTCGTAAACTCTTAACAGTAACTATGTTGAGTCTACAAATGTGATATCCACATGTTTTTGCACTCTTAGTGCAAGGAAATGAGTCGAAATCCAGTCAGTTTTCTGAAAACATAATGTGGAACAAACTATAGGATAAATCTTGTTGTAAAGGATAAGGTATGCCAATTTTGTGTGGGTGGGGTTATGACGTACCGTCCATTTTCAAGTAGTTTGTTTCGTAGTGGTTTTAGTTAACTTTGTTACATTCTGCAGTAATTGAATAGCCACTGTTAGACTTGTGTTTAAAACACGTCAATAGAGCAGTGACATTTGCCGCCATATTGGCACCAGTATGGGTTTTGGAGGGCATAACTACAAGGTGCACTGCATAAAATGGAGGGAAAAACAACGGAAGAGCGGATTTCTTAGGCTTAAAATAACGTTATTTTCTCCAACAACAAAAATCGCGCATTTTAGGTCTAAGAAATCACTTTTACTGCATCGGCTTCAGTATGACGCCCTTCTGTTTCTATCCACAGTGTCCTTGCAGCTAACCCATTAAGGCTCCAGCATAGACTTATACACCATAATACTACGTTGTGTCACTGCACTATTAGAAGTGAGTTGAAATTTTACCTCTGTTTCCTTTATTTACAGGTTTCATCAACAAATGCATTCAGATGTACGAAACGACCGTAGTGCGTCACGGCATGATGTTAGTAGGTCCAACCATATCGGGCAAGACTAAGGTAAGTCTAGAAATACGGAAAAAGACATTTCTTCTTTTAGGCATGCTCATTGTGATTACTTGCAACTGAATTTTCAGTGCTTCTAAATTAAAAGGAATCGCTACCAAAAGAATAATAGCTAGATTGAAACATGGGCATCGTCCAAAATTTGGTTTTGAGGAATTTATAGACTTGCGAGGTTGAAGGTTAATCAAGAACCGACAATTCAATAAAGATTGTAGATAAACTACAGTCAGGCATTGTTGTTGAATTTTTGACTCAAAACACGTCGACACACCGCTGAACATTCGTAACTAACGACTACAAAGTGTATTGCAAGGTACAGAAAAATAAGTAATACTACAACATTCTATGAATTCCACGATTCCGTTATTTACACTTGAAATACAAGATATTTTATAGTTTGGGGGACTTCTTGGACATTTGAGAAGACAGTTATATATATCTGATAAAATTCACCTTAACGTTCAGCAGCAATTCATATAATGGTAATTCAGCTTTTTCTTTCATAATAGTTGACCTTATTGTTCAATGGTAGTTCGTCTGGTAGATGAAACATTGTATTTCTCTTCACGTAGAAGAAAGCCCATTTTCTCTGAGAATGGTATAACTAACATATGGGTAAACCGCCATTTTCATATCGTCAAGAATGTATAGTTTTTACAATATATCAATATAAAACAGTAGTTCGAGGAAGAGCAGAATTCCACTGAAAAAGAGAACGTGCACGGAATAATAATGGTAAAAAGATTTTTTAAAAACAAAGAAATTTCGTATGTATAGTATTTACGTTACACAGCCTCATGTCTTTATACGTCAATCATAGTACTATTGTTAAGCATGCAAAACAGTTGCGCATCAGTAATCAGCAATTCTAATTTAGTAGGGCTCTGTCATCGTTGTCGCACTTCCTTGTGGTTTTTGAAGTTACACGACTTCTGGATGTTTTTATTTAAAAAAAAACTGATGGTAGGATTGAAGTCAATGCAGTCCAGAACAAAAAAAGTGCTGCAGCCAGTGAAATTAAAGACGAATAGTTTCTAGCTCGAGTTAGCTGCCTATTTCATCCTCCAGTGATGTGAAAAGTACAAAAAACCTATGCGTTAGGCTAATACTTCTGTTCGTGTATCAGGGAATAAGCCTGATGTATTTCTGGGTGACAGTAGAATTGGGAAACAGTTAGTGAAGGCTGATGTTGAGTAATTGTAGTGGCGGAGTTTTCATCGATGTTGTATTAAATGTTATTGTAAAATATCCGTTTTCACACAGTTTGGAACTGCAGTTTTTTTGTATGCAAGTTTTTTCATCTAACATTTAATACAATATACCAGAATATTTTTAATTTTCATTTGGTATAGATACGTCTTGCCCTTTAGTATTCCTGTGAAATCCTCCGTAGACATGATTTTGTGTGCGTGTATGAACTACAAATCGCAACTTTGTGTCCGGAAAGGTGCGACAGTAAAATATTAACATCTAAGGTCACTTGTTTTGTTTGCTTCATGAAATTTCATGAAATGGAAACGAATCGGAATAGGAATGAAAGTTGACAAAATACAAACAAATTTCGTACATAAATGCAATAGCGACATTTCAGGACCACTTGATCATGTTCAAACAAAATTAGTCAGAGGATCGTGACACAACTTTATTGAAAAGGTAAGTCATTTGGTATCAAAATCCAAGGCTACATTCCCATAAAGAAGTCAGAAAGTTACCAAAAAATCGACCTGACGTGGAGCAGACTGTTTCGTTGGGTTGTGTCTCTCTTACTGACGCACATTGGAGAAGTTAATTTGCAACACGAAGACAAGGTATAGTAACAATAAACACTTTTATTTTAGCCATATGTACAATAGTTTTACAATTTAAAGAAAAGCATAATGAGGCTTAAGAGCCAGCCATTATTTCTGTTAGACGCCGGTGAACCGCCAATTTCAAATCGTCACAATTGTACAGTTTTTTACATTGTATCAGTATAAAACAGTAGTTCAAGGAAGAGCAGAAATCCACTGAAATAGAGAATGTGCACGGAATAATAATGGGAAAAAGATAACAAAACAAAGCGAAATTTCGTATGTAGCGTGTGTATAGTATTGACGTTGTACAACCTCGTTACCTATGCCTCAATCGTAGTACAATCGTTAAACAAGCAAACAGTTGTGCATCAGTAATAATTGGTATCATCAATTGGTTCTACTGTGGTTCTTTAAAAATATTCGCTACGATTTTAAGCAACTTTTAATAAATCTAGTAAAAGAATGGATTCTGTCGTGGCATGAATGACCTGTATGAAATAATGAATGTTATGTTCATTCAGCCAAGCCAAACAAAGTAAGGCATCACAGACTCAGACGCAGGGTAGATTAGTAGGTAGTGTCGCTTTTCGGAAAATATATTATAAAAATAATATCTGCTTTCATCAACGGGACCAGAAGGCAGCACATGCCAGGTGCTCGTAGGAGGCGAAACTTGAAAATAAAAAATGGCGGCGTCGTTACCATGTTAAGTGTAGTAATAGTGGCAATACCTGCGAATATGATAAAATACTTGTGCTTGAGCAACATCCTAACTGGAAGATGTCATTCTGTGTTCGATACTTCGATTCAAACCATATACAGTTATTTACAATAAACCTGACCCACGGAAGAAGCTTCAGCCTGAACGGCCGCTCAGCACGCTTCTCGGACATTCTCGGAACACAAAACCATGTGTTATACTTAGCTCCACTCGTAACGACAACCCGTTTTAAAATTGAATGTTGGATTAAAAAATAAAATAAAACTTGATCAGCCAGTTCCGATCATCCTTAAAATTGTTTTAATGTCCTAAAATCAGACTTAATATATATTATAAGCGATTAATTTTGTATTCTTATCATGATCCGTTTGTTTTAAGTGAGGCTAAATAATTTTTATCGCCATGATGCTGTGCGCTGCCTGTTACTTGACGACAGTGCCCTCTGGCAGTAAATCGTTGAAAGCTGGTACTACTTTCATCCGTATGTTTACCGTTGTCAGCAAAAGAGTGGCACTACATATATATTCTACCCTGCTCAGAAGTATTAATGTGCACCATCGTTTCCACTGCAGGATTTTCCCATTGATTTTCCAATTGTTTCCATTGATTTTTCCACTCGGTTGCATTCAGACCTACACTGCTGGTTTACTATGTTTGGCATGATTGGGAGAAAATTTTGTACTTAAAACACTGAATATGGTTATTTGTAACAGATATTATAAAGACTAGTTTTGTACATTTAACATGTAGAGAAAAATCGACTGGTACTTCAATAATGTATGCTGTAATACATTTAATCTCTGCTCCGTATGAAAGTAAGAATATAAACTCGAGGTAATTTTTTTTCAGTTTATTCAACTTAAGCTGAAATATCTTGAGTAAATGTTTTGTCACAATGACATGAGCCTGTTGAAATGTCTGTAGGTCCGATATTCTTGTGGTCTGAAACTTCTAGTAGTGTCGAAGCGTGTCAAATAAAAATACTTATGAAAGGCAGTATTTCGTTACAATTGACTGATCATAGGCCATTAAATTCCTTGCATCCTAAAAAAAAAAATGTATTGTGTAAATACACAATATACTGTGTGCTGAAATGCGTTTTAGAACCAAGCAGGGCCAGATTAAGAGGGGCTGAAGCACCGGGCTCCAGGTCGAAGAAAAGGGCCTCAAGGGTGCCTCACGGTCACGAGAAAAATAAAATCAAGGTAGCCTACTATTTTAAGTAAAAAAAAATATTTTACTTTTACTGAAAATTGTATAAAAAAAATTACAGTTTCTAAAAAAATTATTGTTTTCCTGTTTTTCTGCGGGTCTGTAAATGTGGGAGGGCTAAAATAAATCTTAAACACCAGGCCTGTAAAGGGCTTACTGAAGCACTGACCATGAATATGGAGAAAAGTGGTATATTAATTTGGATGTATAGGTTTTTCGTTGACTCTATACAAAATACTACAAAGGTGTAAATGGTGAGGAGCTTCAGAAAAATGTAAAAAAAAAGTTTAAATTAAGACGTTTCTTAGGAATACATGTTTCCGAGGAAATTATTGCAATAAAACATAAAAGTTTTTCAGCAATTTCAGAACAAAACAAAATGCAGCATCACTGACAGGCTTATCGCATTATACTGCAGTTAAGCAAAAACTGATTCTGGGTTCCCTGCGACTCCGTTACAACTTTCTGTGCACCACTGACGCATTATAAGAAGGATCACCATGAATATTCTTCAAATTCGTATAGATGTCAGGAAAATTTTGCAACAATAGTATAATAATGTTACCTAAACTGATTCCTTTATTAATTAACAGTATTCATTATTTTTTAGCGTTGAGTTTGTGTGAAAGTTGCATGTTACAAAATTGAATAAGTAGAATTTGTTGCAGGAAGTTGGAAAGTATCAAAACTTTTGTCTGTTGACCATAGTGTTTGGTAAAATTATTGGCAAGATCATCTTTGATAATGCTGAGGCATATTTATCCTTTATTAATGAACTGTTTTCTTTAGCTTCTTTAAAGTTGAATAGTAGAGATTTTTTCAAGAAATGAAATATTAGAGATCTTTGCATCCGGTGTTTACTGTGGTTGTAATGAGGCATCACGGGAACAATTTAAACAAAAACCATAAAAACTTCTACACAAAGCAGAACGACTTGCATTTTTCGGTAAAAAAAATAACAGCCTTGTCATAACAGTCCTTCAGTTGATGTTCACCTTCTTTAGAAACAATGGAAAGCACCAAACTTTTACTTGATCACATCGTCAGGTGCAGAGTTTAACTTTTACTATCTCTCCTGCAAGCCAGGTTGAAACAGAGACGGCATCTGTACCTAATCAAGCATAAAGAAGTTTTTTTCAAAACGTTTAGCGCTGGCCACAACTTGTGCAGAATATGTTTTGCCAATGATCGAATAGACCGGCAACCGGTGTTTATCCTACCTGACGATGCGATTAAGTGAAATTTAAGTGTTTTTCATTGCTTTTCCATTCAGGGCTGTTCTTACGACATGACTTTATTTTTCACAGAAAATTCAAGTTGTTCTGTTTTGTGTAGAAGATTTGTGATTTTGTGTAAATTGCTCCCATAATTTAAAACTTTCGTCGTGCTACCACAGGCTCTGGTAAAATTTTTGTCGAGCCCGTCTTGGTAGCGATAAAATGATATTAACGGTATTGTGTGGTATTTTATACTTGGTGTCCTTTATTTGTTAACAGTATTTCGAAAAAAATATAGTAAATAAGAATAATTTAATTGAATAATTTAATTGAATTTAATCTAATTGAATAATTTAATTAGAGATTTATAGCAGGAAGCTGAACTAATCAAAACTATTCTGCTGCAACCAGAGCCTAAGCAAAATTGTTATCGAAAGTAACTTAGCATCGACAATTTAATATACACCCTTTTGTGGCAATTTTATCGTGGCATCCTGTCTTATTAAGTATGGATTTTCAAAATGAATGGAAAACATAAAATATTATATCAGAAATGTGAAATAACCAAACTTTTCCCCTGTAACCATAGTGTTTGACAAAATTAGTGTCGGAGTATCTAAGTATCAAAAGTCGATATTCGTCATTCTGTGGCGTGTTTTTCCCCAGTATTTGATGACATTGTCACCACAGGTGTAATTTTTTTTACCTGAAACACTATATTTGGCCCCGTCAACAATAATTTGAACTCATTTTTCTACAAGTCAGCGTTTGTACAACATGCTCGGACGCCATGATATGCACAAAATAAAACTAAACTAATTTCTTTCTATGACCTAGGCTTTTTTTCTATTTTATAAAAATGCTGCGATTTTATGAAATGTACATTGAATATTTTTTGGGGGCGCTTGAACGCTCCATTCATTTAAACTGAAAAGAATTGCTTCTCGGACGTCGAATAACAGCTATTCTCAGCTTTTTCGTTGTCAGATGTAGAAGGGCGCGACGGAATGTAACTCCATAAGTACTGTAAAGCAAGAAGTTTATAGAGAAGTTTGTGTAATATAGGAGCATTGAGAATTGTTGGAGGAGGTAAAAAATCTTGCTTCCGGAGCCTCTATCGTCACTGTCCAGTAAAAAAGTATATATTCGAAACACGTAACTGGGAAAGTTGAGCAAGACGAAGACAGTAGAGATGAGCAGTAACATCTTGGTGATACTGTACTGGGTGCGTAGACTGAGTATGCTCCGGTCTGTTGGTGCCCTTGGCTCTGCAAAGAAAAAAAAATGGGAAACCAGTCTTGAGAGTGAGCATAATATTATAATGATGGATTTATATGTATCACTTCATAGATTGTGCGTGAAAGCCTCAGCATCAGTAAATCAGACATACAGGCTACAAGACGTTTTAAGGTTCACCGGGATTGTTTTCACCTTAAAACTAACATGGTTAAGAAGATAGAGGCCCCCATCTATAAAGTTGATGTTGACGCGTACGCGTGATGCTTTGCGGTTGAAAGAGGAGCTTTTCCCATACTCAACACTTGAGTACAAACATTTACAATTATTATTATGGAGCAGGTGAAGGAATGCACGTGTTTTGGTATTTTCGAGTGTCAAGCGAATATCAACTTTGTGTTGATTTTCATGAATCGCACAACACTCGATATGTTTAATTATTGCAGGCTAGGATGGGAAAATGGCGGTAGTAGGGGAAAAGTCTGTTTGACGGAACACACATACGGACGAACACACACACACACACAAACTTAGGGTGTCACTCCTACTCGAGGACAGGTAAATTCCACAAAATCTGCATACCTCGCACTTCTCAACCTCCCCGCCTCCCCTTCCTGTCCGAAGAAAAAAAATCGTCTCTTCCTCGATTCCATCTTTCCGCGCGCTGTATTTCATCTATCTGATCGGGGTGTAAAATCGCCTTCCCGCTTTGGAATGGTCCGACAACGAACCATCCGACAATGAGTCACCCGACGACGAACCATCCGTCGACGAATCATCCGACGACGAAACATCCGTTGACAAAACATTCGGCGATAAGTCTCACCACGACGAACCATCCAACGACGAAACTTCTGACGACGACTCACCCGATGACGATTCTCCCAATGACGAACCATCCTTCGACGAAACATCCGATGACAAAACATTCGACAGTGAGTCTCCCCACGACGAACCATCCAACGACGAAACTTCTGACGACGACTCGCCCGATGACGATTCTCCCAATGACGAACCATCCGTCGACGAAACATCCGATGACAAAACATTCGACGGTGAGTCACCCCACGACGAACCATCCAACGATGAACTTCTGACGACGACTCAGCCGATGACGATTCTCCCGACGGCGATTTTTTTCGTCAGACTGGATGGGGGTAGGAAAGTTGAGTAGTACGAGGTGTGCAGATGTTTGTGGAATTTACTTGTCCTCGAGTGGGAGTGACACCATAAGTTAGTGCGTGTATGTGTGTGTTCGTCCGTGTTTGTGTTCCGTCAAATAGACTTTTCCCCTGCTGGTGGTATCTGCGGATTCCCTCGATATCGCTGGAACGGAAAAGAGGATGTGCCAAAAGGTTTAATGCTAAAAAAAAAGGCCAAATATGTTAATTGCAGTGGCATTCACCTGTATGGCTTCGAATCTTTTCGTGTGAAGTTGTGAAAAAGCATAGTTGAATCGAAGTATTGGCCAGCATATGAGCAAGCTAATGCAAACATGATTCATAAATGAAACAGTGTGTGAGCGGCGAATTAACTAGTGTGCCAACTGTTCCCGTAGTGAGTGACATACAGGGTGGTCCACAAAAAAAAGACGACCCAACTTTGTAGAGTCCAACATTTCTAGTGAGCACCCCTCAGAACCAGGAGAGGACAGAAATCAAATCTAATAAGACGGGAAGATTTCTGTCCTCTCCTGGTTCTGAGGGGTGCTAACTAGAAAAGTTGGATTCTCTGTCATTTTTTTGTGGGCCACCCTGTAATTTTCTACGTGCGGATTTAAAGCGTCCAGTTTATCTCAAAGGGAGAACGAGATGAAGGCGTATCAGCGCGATTCGCCAGCGTAATGGTTGTCAAGACTGTGGCCATGTTTTGACAAGCACATGGAACCAGCATGCTACCATGGCGACCGACGCAGCACTACCACCGTCGGAGATGCGGCGCAATCAGTGGAGCATCCATCTTAACTTTACTAACTTGAAATCAATTACGTACATCCAACTTTTGTTTTATGCAAATCTAGGCCATACGGATGACATCTGTCAACCGATACGCGTTGTAACGATTTTACTTTTTTTTTTGGTCTGTCTGTAAAGCTTATACACAGCATGTCACCTAATCCATCTCCGGATTTACTGTAATCCACCCAGAAGGTGGTAAAGACTCTCGCGGTTGAATGATGAGTGGTTGGCGTAAGTGGGATTAGCACTGGTGGCGAATGTCGAGTTGAGAACAAAGCCGTTAAAGAATGAAAACACATTTTAAATGCAGAGAATGCATGCTAAGAAGCACTTAAAACGTGGTTTCTGGATTACAATCGCTCGCAACGGTCACAAAAACTGAGGAAAAGCTCATTAGGTACCTTGTGGCTTATTCGATTCGAGCATTACGTAATGTCGATGTTACTTTACGTCGGAGCTTTTGCCTTTGTATTAGAGTTAAATGCAATTGTTCAGCTCGATAAACAATTAGACACCGGAGGCACCGGACAATTAGGCACGGGGCACATAGGCGCCCAATTTAGGCACTGGACAAATAGGCACTCGGACATTTAGGCATCCGGACAAATAGGCACCCGGACATATAGACACCAGACAAATAGGCACCAAGTTTTTTTTTTTTTTTAATTGGGATAGTTTGCCCTCATGTATGGTTTGTTTTAAATCTGGACACTTAGTCGTTGGGGAAGGGGGGGGGTTGCATTTTTTCCCGAAATTTGTTTGTGGTGAATTAATGTTCCACATTACGCCGCCTCACTCTCGCTGCGGCAAACACATAACATCACAGATGCTATCGTTTGTTTTATATCTGGGACACTTAGTCGTGTGGAACGTTGAGGGGAGTTTTTGTTTTTTTTCTCGAAATTTTTGTGTGATGAATTAATGTTCCAAATTACGCTGCCGTGCTCGCTTTGGCTAACACGAACATCAGAGATGCTGGTGTACTAAAGATGCCAACAATTTTTAGCAGTTTTTAACGCTACGAACATTTTATAGCAAACATTTTTTTTCCCCCACCCCTCAATCTGAGGACAATCCATCCCAATTTTTTTTTAAATGTAACTTGGTGCCTATTTGTCCGGGTGCCTATTTGTCCATTGCCTAAATTGGGATACCTAAGTGTTCGGTGCCTAATTGTCCAGTGCCTATGTGTCCGCATACCACTTAATTCATATATTTTGTATCATTTTCTTTTCGTCAATGGCATCTGAAGTACATTCTGCTTTTGTACCAAAACAATATTTAGGCTTAAGTGGAACATCAGTAAGAGGTGGGGAGAACCTGGGATATATGTGTGCGTTAAATGCTGCCTATGGACGTGTCTTTTCGGCTATGTAAGTGTGGCTGAGCGGTAGGACTCTGGCCTTTGGATACAAAGGTTGTGGGCTGGATTCCCCGCTCAGGCAGTCTGACATTTATGTCCAAAAGGCAACGTAAAAATTGGTTTGCATCTGTATTTATTTAACACTTTTCGAGCCCATTTGTCTTTCTGTCCCATTTATTAATATAATAAGCAACACACATTTTTTCCAGTTTATTTTTTTAAGTATTAACTTCACCTAAAGTAAGCTAACGCGCATGTAGGCGAACCACAGATGGAGGGGCAGACAAATATTTCTAGAAAAAAACTCTCTAAAATATTCCGAGGATTTGATAAGAACATATACGAGACCTAAGAATTAGATAAACTAAGGTAAAATCCACCGAGATTAGTCACTGGAGAGTGTTAACGACGCCTACTTACCGTTGATCTGTTTATATTCATCTGCGAGCCCCAACTAAAATAGCTTATTTTTGCTATTTCGCGCCCAAAATTAATTTAAAATCCTCAAATTCTAATTTAAATGTTATTTCAGATTCGTTTAACTAATCTCCTGCTAGGAGCGCTGCGCTCGCCTTCCATTATACAGGGTGGTCCACAAAAAACTGAGGACGCAAAGTTTTCCAAGTCCAACTGTTCTAGTAAGCAACCCTCAGAACCTGGAGAGGACAGAAATCTTCCCGTTTCATTAGCTTTGATTTCGGTCCTCTCCTGGTTCTGAAGGGTGCTAACTAGAAAAGTTGGACTTGGAAAACTTTGGGTCGTCAGTTTTTTTGTGGATCAACCTGTATTGCAGGCATAGCTGCCGATTTACTCATAACCTGCAGGTTCTGCGAAGTAGGAAAGAAGGGTGAGTTTTGCTGAAGGTAGTAAAAACTAGTAAACTTTAAACTAGTAAATTTTAGGGTAGTAAAAACTAATTTTAAGCAGTGCTAAAATTTTCGGTTCTTACTATCTGCATAATACTAGCCTTCAGTGTGTGCTGACTTTGTCCTACAGGCAGAGGGTCAGCAAGACCCCGACTAAATTGTTTCATGTAATACTTTTCGCATTAAATCACTTTCTTTCAATTACATTACATTATGAAACAAGTTTTGCAACAATGCAATTGTATGGCAGTAGTTAAGAATGTTACCCACCTGCTTGGCTGCGTCATTCTTTCTTTCGGCAGTTGAGCATTAAATTACTGTCCGATTCTACTGCAGCAGCAATGCGCTGGCTTCATGGCTTAAGCTGGGCAAGCGTCAAATTTGCCGTCGGCAACAATTCACTTGGCGCGAGATTTTTTCTTTTTTGGTACTAACAATTTTTAATTTTTGTCGGCAGTGTTACACTATAGCAGTATTGCACTATTGTTAATGCATTTATTGCTTAACGGTTAATGGCGTGTTTGTAATTTCTGCAGTCTTTCCGGATGGCCATGAAAAGGGCCGTTTTGATTTAGCCTTTAAAAAGAGGTGGGGGGAGGGTACAAACTGTAACGAATGTCGTATACTCCTTACTTTGATTCAACCAGAATTACTGGAATCTTCATCATTGATCCGTTTACTTGAAATACCATCCTTTCAACAATCAAGTCCATCAATCCATCAGCTTCCCCCATTTCATCATCCCGAATCGTGTGGTTTCGTAACTCTTCCACTAAGTGACGTTGACTTCTAATAATAAAGCCTACGGTACTAGCTCTTCAACTTATTTTTAAACTTAAAAGTATGATTGTTGGCAGCAACATGTCCTTTGACTTGGTCCTGCTGCTGTTGGGTTTAGTTCGCAGTGGAATGGAGGAATGTAGTGTGTTTTTACACTTTCAATTAATGTGTATACATCGATCGTGGCTCCGGAAGTAAAATCTTTTTCTTGCAGCCAAGCTTCTATGGTAGATTTACGTAAGCTCTTCGTTCGAAATAAATAAGTGTGTCATTTCGTTTGAGCTCCACCCAGACAAAGTTCAAACAGACAAACGTCATTTTCCGTTTTGATGTCTGTTATAGGCTGTGCTACTCTCTGTCAGTAAACGTTTTAGCGGCAGAATTGTTAATGCAGATCCTGGCCATAAGACCCGTAGGAATTTTGAGGTGGACTAGGTTTCTATTCAGATCCTGTTAGGGTATGCCTAAAGCATGGAAAAAATCTTGGGTAGACATCTGGCAACCCGGGCCGAAATTTTGTAGGACCCCATTTTGATTTTGCCATAGACGTGCAATGGTCAACAATGAATTTCATTACTTTCTGCTCTTTTGGGTACATCTACAGTAATTATGACACGTTTTTTAGTATTCCTTACAACATTTCTTATGGTTAAGACCATCTTTACTTATCCTAGACCACTCTACTGTGTGTTTTTTTAAGAGAAAAAAACAACAAAATTAGTAAAGGGCTGATCTCAACATCAGGAGAAACGTTGAAATTGTTGGATTCTTTTACACATGAACAGGTTCAAAATTCAGAATGGTGCAGATATCTGGAGTGATTCTTTTATATAAATATTTTAAATAATCTCATAAGGGCAGACAGGGAGGGGAACTGGAACCTCTATGTGCAACCAGTGAAAGATATCCTACCAATTTTTCACATTTTTGGTAGAGTGAACTCCTTGAGATGGAGTGCATTGTTCTTTGAGAAAATGATGAATCTTGAGACTAGTCATCCTGAGGTATATAAAAGGTTCAAAAACGGTCGTTTTGTTGTTTGAAGAACAAATGGAAAGTTTAATCCTGTGGGTGTCGGCATGGCTCTCAAACAAACAATAAGTCGCTCTCAGAAGTCAGCTGGCGGGATCATTGGCCAAACAAAATGGAAGGAATATATTGCTGAATGGGAACTTGCTTACCATGAAGTGCTCCTCATACGAAAAACGTTTCAAGGCTGCTGAACCCAGTTGATTATGAGCTGATAATGCATCATGAGTTAACAGGGGCCTCACAAATAAAATGGAAGGCCACATCCAACAGATGTTGCAGTCCGTTGAATGCAGAGAAAATCCATACATTGGAGGTTCCAGCATTGAATGCCAAGAAAATGGCCTAATTTTTGACGACATCAAAAGAAGTTTCGTTCATGTTTCAAGAAGAAAGGTTTAAAACCGCTCTAAATCTCATAAGAGCGGACAGGGAGGGGAACTGGAGCCTCTTGTATCAGCACGTATTCACTAGTGAATGCTCCCAACCTTTCCGAGTATAGCACAACCAAACAATCAGACAAATAAGCAAACTGCGAAAAATGCCATTAAAGTGCATTTAAACTTTCAGACAAATATTGATATTGCCAAGGAGAGAGGAATGACAATAGCAGAAATTCTTACATACGATGTTTCACATTCATCAATATTAGATGAGAATGGTGCTTCTGTCACACCTATGAAGTCTCAACTCATGTCTGAACTGGGAAAAAAATTAAATGCCACAGACAGAAATTTCCAAAAAGAGCATACCCTGAAAATCAGTGTTGTTGTTGATGTCATAAATCAGTTTCGAAAGTTGCCAGTCAAGGGAAACAACACCGTCTGTAAATAATGTCGGCAAATTCAATCGTGTTGACTATGTTTTGACAGCTGCCTTCAATCTTCAATAAAAAAATGTTGAGAGGAGAGACAAAGAATATCCTGTGTGGAACCAATACTATTGACTTCCATTGCTAGCAATATGAAACTTCCTGTGAAAATAGAAACATTTGGAACGTCAATTGAAAACAAAAGTTTGGTTCAGGATGCCCTGAGCGAGTTTCTGAAGTAGGTATCATCAACTAATCAGTATTGGGAAACTATGCTTGTGACGTTTTGCTTGAAAGTGGACCAACTCTAGTATTAGCCATAAAAGATGGAAGTATTACACAAACCAAAGATACGCTTCAAGTAACTGTTGAGGAGGCTGATGTACATATTATTCGTCATGTTTACCATGCCATTAAACAAGGGTTGCATCTGATTTTCAAACGGCACAGATGTTTTTGTCGTACAAATTCATTTATACAAAGTTCTGAAGGAAAATGGACTTTCTCTGGATGAGAAAGTCGGCATAAGATATCATACCTATCCATACTCTTTTAAAGAAGATTGTTGCTACCAGACTTCGTTCTTGCTGCACATTTTCTTACAGGATCGTACGATAGGCACAAAACTGTCATCACTCAAGGCAGAGCCAGAAAGGTATCTGCGCAACTTTGGTTAGTGTCTTCCTCCGAGTACTAAATCATTTCAGCTTGCTGAGGACTGCCTAGTGAAGCTGTAAAACCAGGTACTGTGTGCAAGACATTTGACGTACTTCAAAAGGAAATGACAACCCAAGCCAATCTTCCAAAATTACATAGCCTACCTTGCACAAGCTCTTCATTATGATGTTACCAGAAAAGATCATTCTACGTGGTATACTAGTGCTTTAGCGTTTGACGTGGTCCCACCCAAAGCCATGGCGCCAGAAGGAGAGAGGAACAATTGTGCTAGGTAAATCCGATCAGAAATTCCTAGGTTATTGTACATGCCACAATCGACATGAGCATGAGACGTCACAGGGGTGGCTGAGGCTGCCAGGGGTGGCTGAGGCCGGATTCGAGCCCGGTACCTCTGGCACATGAAACGGTCATGATAACCATCAGGTCACCTTGCCCCATGGTATACTCGGGCAGTACAGTATTGATGATGGACGACCATTAGCACCAAAAGAGTTTGGATGGACAAACAGTGATCATGTCGTTACTCATGGCCGACCCGTGCATTAATTGTGGTAAATAATTCCCTGTAATCTGTCTCACCCACGAGGATTCATCTTTTAACTTTCACTACTTGCGTTCTAGTCCTAACCACTCTTGACTATTTTAATTAGGCTGAAGTGGCCAACAATTGATATTTGATTGTTGTCGTTTAGATATGCG
This sequence comes from Lithobius niger, assembly GCA_023313725.1. NCBI lineage: Eukaryota > Metazoa > Arthropoda > Chilopoda > Lithobiomorpha > Lithobiidae > Lithobius > Lithobius niger. The sequence goes on from JAHWFP010221902.1 coordinate 23,501, forward strand.
TTTTCCTCACTCGGTGTAACAAGGCCAAGTCTTAGGCCGAAGCTATTAACTTGTCGTCTACCGATTGTTGTCTAGCGTTCAAGATTGGCGCCTTACCTCTGTTGATCGCACTTCCTTCTGTGTTTCTTTACTGTAAACTGAAAGCCGATTTATACCTGTTTGTACTGCCTGATAATTGTACTCCTGTCACTAATCTCTCTACCACGATATTCCTTTTTCGTATGCCTACTTTTTTTTCCTCTTCGTTTCTGAACGTTACTCAAGAATGACTAATGTTGTGATAGCTTTTAGCCATGCTTCTGCAAATGGCCGCCACTGAGGCCGAAATTAAGACTTGTAAACCGTGCGAATTCCAGCCTTCATTACCAGGACAGTAGCTTTCGTTTTACAAGTCATGTTTGTCTGCCTCTCTGCTGATCTAGCTCTCCAACCTTCTAGAACCCGAAATACCATGTCGTAGTTATGGATTCCCTTCGTAGAAAGTCTTAACCCGTTGCTAGTTAGAAGATGTCCGTATCCCTTCAACTACAGAGTATTGGAGCCACGTTGGTGCAAGAGGTAGTGACGCAACCAAACCTGGAATAAATACTTAATGGTTCCACATATGCTTTCCAGTTACTACCCCTTCTTGCAACTTGAATTTTTGAACTTAAGACGACTTTGATCCACCAAGTGGACCTCATCACTAGCGCATTTTTAGGCTGCTTTGCAGGACTATTGTCCTTGGGCATTTTAGCCCTATGCCCGTCTAGGACCTTATCACTCTCTGACCCCACTAAAAGGAAAATCGTAGCCAGCAATGCAGTTTGTGTGCACCATCCCAACATTAATGAGCTGCCTGATGATGTGCTTCTTACCTGTGCTTGCAAGAGCTGTATGCAAAACGGAGTAGCTAGATGCGCCAAAAATATTGTGTCGTGCACGCCCTTTTGCAAATGCAGAGAACATGTATAAAATAGAAATTATGAGAATTTTAACTTTGTGTGATTTCTCTTAAATGTTTCTCTTTAATGTTCATACTTCAATACACCTTTTCCATTATTTTATGAACTTTTTATGTTTTTTTCGTTTAAAACATACAATTAATGGTGCAGGAAGAGTAAAAATAGTCTTACACCATAGGAAACGCTATGAAAAATCCAAAACAACATGCCAGAATTCATATAGGCATTTTTACATGTGCAGAATACGAAGAAATTCATTATAAGCCACTGAGCACATATGCCAAAAACATAATGGCGGCCTATAAAATTTCTGCCCGGGTTGCCAGATGTCTACCCAAGATTTTTCCCATGCTTCAGGCATGCCCTAACAGGATCTGAAGAGAAACCTAGTCCACCTCAAAATTCCTACGGGTCTTATGGCCAGTGACTGGACTATGTAGTAAAAGATGGGAAAGCCACAAACTCGAACGGGAATAACAAATATTTCGCATATTTGTTGCATCTTAATTTTTTTTTGTTCTTTGACCTGATCTGAGTGAGGCATGATGAACCAGACCAGTTAGAGGATCCCCCCAAAACCTAACCTGGGGGGGGGGACCTCTTATCATAGTAGGAGCCTTGCCAATGTATAGGATACTAGGTTAGAGTATCACCCACGGTGACTGAGAAGTACAGGGTGGTCCACAAAAAACTGACGACCCACGATTTTCTAAGTCCAGGATCAAATCCAGGAGATCAGTAACATTTTTCAACACGAGCAGGCTCTTTTTGAAAATAACTGCCTAGAAAAAAGTTGTAGAGTGGCGCTCCGGACCGACTGCACTACTGGTTGTATAGAGCAGTGACATTTGCCGCCATATTGGCACCAGTATGGGTTTTGGAGGGCATAACTACAAGGTGCACTTCGTAAAAATGGAGGGAAAAACAACGGAAGAGCGGATTTCTTAGCCTTAAAATAACGTTGTTTTCTTCAACAACAAAAAGCGCGCGTTTTTGGTCTAAGAAATCACTCTTCACAGCATCGGCTTCAGTATGACGCCCTTCTGTTTCTCTGGGCAGTGCCCCTTGCAGCTAACCCATTAAGGCTCCAGCATAGAGTTATACACAATAATACTACGTCGTGTCACTGTTGTATACTAAAAGAGCTAATAACTTCGACGATTTGAAAGAAGGCCCTGA
>JAHWFP010221904.1:1298-19185 GCA_023313725.1 Lithobius niger
CTTACTGACAAAATTTTACACCTAGACCCTGACTGTCAAAGCTTGTCCGTGTTCCTTGTAGGTTTTGACTTTTAGACCCTTACTCTTAACATTTAACGTTTCCGTTTTTTGTTTATTAATATTATTGTCACCGGTTATAAGACTGCAGTTATTCAAACGATGTCGGATTTAGCTATTCCAGGTTACCATGGCAACGACTTCTCTGCCATCGCGATTTAATTCTAACTGCGAGAATGCATAGGCGAGTCGCTGCGTAAATGCGCGCTGACTGCCGTACGTTCGAGCTTTTCACTCTTGTGGGTTCCTGGCTGTGCATAGGTTATCTTTAGCGAGTCCAGCGATTAGTAAGCAATCAGGTGCAACGTGGTTACATCAACAAGCGAAACTTGCAGTGACGAAAACAACCGAAATTTCATTACAGGTTGATCATTTTCAAACAAATAAATGTGAAATATTTGTTTGTTTATAATTTGTTGTAATGTCACATGAAATTACAACAAATTATAAAGCTGAGGCTTGTTAAAAAGTCATGGTCGTATCTCCGTGCAGGTCTGAATGCACATGTGCAATTGTGCGTGTGTCAACCTACCTGTGTGAGACTGGTTTCTAATCAATGAGAATCATTACGTCAAAATACAGAAACAAAAGGGGCCATGGAATTGTACCGACACGGAGTTGCGTAAACTCCGGAATTTTCATAAACACTGACCCCTGTGTTGGACCCGGAATTAACAGTAACTCCGGATTCGTAATTTGCTTTAAAACAATCCGGAATTGTAGTCACACGGAGTTACCCTATAACTCTTGTCTAATTTGACAATAATATGATTGCGGTTTCTGATGTTATATGTATAGCCGCAGCGAGTGCAGTAGCGCGAGCGAGGCAGGGACGTTATTTAATCATCAATAAAATCAGGAGTTACGGTAACTCCGTGTTACCACAATTCCGGATTATTTCAGACACTTTAAAAGTAAATTAGGAATCCGGAGCTACTGTAATTTCGGGTCCCACACACGGGCCAGCATTTCAGAAAATCCCAGAATTAACGTAACTCCGTGTCGATACAATTCCGGCGCCCCAAACAATTCCGGCTCTCCACTGGAAGTTGTAGTATCCTCGATCTAGCCTCGTATTAACAGGCTTTCGAAAAATACACAGGCTCACTTGTCGCATTAGCTGCACATGCTTTGAAAACAATAATAATTATTTTAACAACCCTAGAATTGAAAGCTTTTAATGTTTTAACCTTAACGTTTTCTTAAATAAATAGGATACGTCGTGAAAAAAATAGTTTCTATTACACATCGAGGATTAACTCCCTTCTCCCCTTCCGAGGTTCACTACAGCTCCCAACGTAGGTGCTGGTTCCTAGCACCCTGCCCGCCACATGAGAAAGTTTTAGAACTGCTATATACATATAGGCCATTTTTTCTCTGACAACGGTAAACATTCGAACGAAACAAGTATCTTCCACAGATTAAAGAACTCTCCGTCCCACAGATACGACACTCGTAATTCAGCCAGCGCTTCAAATATGGTCCCTCGTTTCCGCAACGCGTTGGGGTGATGACGTAACACCTCGCACTTTATTCGTCAGATGTCACTAGCAGAGTGAAATTGAAACGCCGAAAAGAAGCTAAATAAATAAGAAATCAGAAGGGAAAGTATTAAACTATCAAAAAGTCATCCTTTACGATTGGCTTTATTGGAACACACTAGTCTGAGAAAGAGAGAAAAAAAAACAACTTTCACAACTCGGACTCGAACTCTCGTGATTAATGTAGCTTGTTTGATTTATTCTGTAAACGTGCCGACGCGGCTGCTCGCGATCCCACTGCGCATGCCTGCTTATTTATTATGGCGGACTTTCTAATTACACCCAAAGCTCCTCGCGGGCGATCTCTGCGCCTACTGGCGAATCAAGTGCGAAGCATGACTCAGCAAAAATAAATGAAGCCCAACTTTGCCGCGTAGTGTCGTATCTGTGCGCAGTAGTGTTCTTTAATCTGTGGTATCTTCTTTCAAGCGATTTACTGCCAGAGGGCGCGGTCGTCAAGCAACAGGAAGCGCAAAGCATCATGGGAAACAAAGCTGTTTAGCGTCACTAAAATAAATTGATCACGATAAAAATACAAAATTAATCACTTAAAAATTATCATATGTCAGATTTTGAGATTTAAATAATTTTAAGAAAGATCGGAACTGGCTGATCAAGTTTTATTTTTTTAAATCCAACATTCAATTTTAAAATAGGTTGTCGTTACGAGCGAAGCTAAATATAATACGCATGGTTTTTTGTTTCGTGAAGCGTTCTGAGCGGCTGTCCACAGGCTGAAGCTTCTTCCGTGGTTACGTTTATTGTAACGGACTGTAGACGTTTTGAATCGAACACAGAGTATGTTTTTCAACTTCGGGTGTTGACAACGCACGAGTATATCGTAAATTTCCTCAACTTGCCAAGGTAACGACGCCGCCATTTTTTATTTCAAGGTTCGCCTCCAACGAGAACCTGACAAGTGCTGCCTTCTGGGTGCCGTTGATGTAAGCAGGTATTATTTTATAACATGTTCTTTTAGGAAAGCCTCGCTACCTACTAATCTACCCTGCTGTAGAGTATACCAAAAAAAAAAACTTTGTCATTATACAGTCGGCAATGATCGAATTTTCTGGTGCTTTTGAGAAGTGACACGACGTAGTATTATTATGTATAACTCTATGCTGGAGCCTTAATGGGTTAGCTGCAAGGGGCACTACAGAGAGAAACAGAAGGGCGTCATACTGAAGCCGATGCTATGAAGAGTGATTTCTTAGACCTAAAACGCGCGATTTTTGATGTTGGAGAAACTAACGTTATTTTAAGCCTAAGAAATCCTCTCTTCCGTTGTTTTTTCCCTCCATTTTTATGTAGTGCACCTTGTAGTTACGCCCTCCAAAACCCATACTGGTGCCAATATGGCGGCAAATGTCACTGCTCTATAAGTGCATTATCGGTACGCCTCTGCAAATAACCTGCACAGCCCGACTAGAGCAATGTTAACAGGTTTCGGTTGAGTGCTTTTACCCATCCGAAACATCGTTCAATTACCGTACGAACTGTAAAAATCCTCCAAAGTTTTAGCTTTCTCCCAGTTACGGGCAACGCATTTGTGCTGCTAAGAAATATAGTCGGGCTTCCAAAAAAGACCAAAAAAAAAAAAAAAAACAAGCTACTACAAGGTCTCTCCATTCTCTCGAATCACTGTCACAAGAACCCACATAAACCTGCGACTGTAAAGACAGGGAATCACAGCAACAAGCGACCTCATTAGTCGAGAAGCCGCAGGGGAAAAACGACCACAACAAAGTCGGAGATGTCATAAAGAATCAAGAACAGAGGAAAAAGAAAGGGGATTCGTCCACAAGGAAGAGCGTCCCGGAGGAAACGAACACTAGACAGGACAGTGTTGTTTACGAAAACACGGCTAGCAAAATAAAAAAAAAAAACAGGTCTACGAAGCTAAAGCCCATCGGTTGCCGCCAGTGAGACGAGCGGCCAGACCGATAAAAACAATCAGTTGAATGGTGAAGTAAAGAATGTAATGGGTTTATTTGAGAAACGGCCTAAAGTTCTGTAGGAACTTGTGTGTGCAACGGATTACAATTTAAAAATTAAGCGCATGATGCAAGGAAAATAAGACGATTAGTTTTTAAACAATTTCCAGTGATGTCGTTTACCTAACTAGACTGCACCAATCATGAGCTGATGTACCGAGTGCAAAAGCAAAAATGGTAAAAACAATACAGCAGTAAGGTTTCACGTGAACTAAACAACACAGCAGCTCTACAATATCTGGAACCTTACAAGAAAGTTTATTTGTGTCCCATTGCTGTTTTGACTTCGGTTCAGTTAAACCTTACCGTGAGCATCAAACGAGCTCGTTTTTGTTTCTAATAATAATATCATGTTTCAACAGCGAGACAGTTTCATATCACGGTAGTAACTAAAAAATGGTTAAGCACTTAGCCTACATACTGGCAACTGATACATCACGAAAAATGAGCAAATGAAACAATAGGAATATTAATAATTTCAGGAGCAGCATCAACAATATCAGAGACATCAAAATCCAAATGCCTCAAAAATCTGCTGACACACAACCCCTGTCCCGATCTCACGGAACGTTGCTGGTGGGTATTTATATGTATATATATAAACGAACTACTGCGAAAACATTTGCCAAGAATGTTTTTATTTATCAAGAACGAAAGTTAGAGGTTCGAAGGCGATCAGATACCACCCTAGTTCTAATACTTACATCGTCTGTCGCTGGCGTGCCGCGTGAATACAGGCTATATATATATAATGAAAGGGATGAGACCAGCCAGAAGTCATATCGTAGAACAATCCGTTCATGCATTGAGCGTTATTAAATTTTCCGCTTACGCGCTATTATATTCACTGGAACTCGCGCTGAACGTCTTTATAGAGCAGCGTCAAGTGACGTCATATTGGCTACGGGACACCATTTGGAGGTAATAGCTACAAGGTGCACTAGATTAAAATGTAACGGAAAACAACGACACTTCTAGTCAAGACAGTGCTTTGAGAGTGGGTTTCTTAGGCTTAAAAGAACTTTGTTTTCTCCAACAACAAAAATCGCGCGTTATAGGTTTAAGAAATCCAGTATAATAGCATTGGGTTCAATAAGACGATCTTCTTTTCTCCCTCCAGTGCTCCTTGCAGCTAACCCAGTTACTGGCTCCACCATAGAGTTATCCACAATAATACTACGTCGTGTCACTGCCCTATTGATACCTTGTCCCACGTTTGAAGTCATTATATCTACCACCACATTGTCCAGAACGATCGGAGAAGCGTTTTAGCATCGAGGTAGCCCCGGCCATTACCGGAAGTTAGACTGGGATAGCAAAGACTAAAAACCTTCTCAGATCACTCTGGACAACGTAGTGGTACAAATAATGACTTGAAACGTGGGACAAGTTAACAATAAAGACGTTCAGCGTGAGTTCCAGTTATTATATTAGTGATTATTAAAAAGCAACGGATTGTTCTACGATGAGGCTTCTGGCAGGTTATACCCCTTTCATAATATATATATATATATATACACACAACCTGTATTCACGCGGCACGCGAGCGACAGACGATGTTCCCATGTGTTCACAACACATCCAGGGTCGTCCAAACGTTCCGAGGCAGCAGTCACGGGGTAAGAGCTTCACTGCATCCTCCTGTGTACAGCAGTGAAGCAACTAGGTTGTAACTGGGCAACTATAGTATACTGGTGTACAGGATCACTATAGCAGTGTGTTAAAATAGTGACTGAGTGTGATCACGATGCCCAGTTTACATACAAAGCATTCCATGAGCTCATAGCAAATATAGGCAGATAAGATAGATAGGTTTACTTCACTCCATGCGACACAACAGCAACGTTATTACGTGAGTGATATCTGTGATAACAGAATAAACTCATGAGCAACACAGAGCCATTAATTTTTTTTTTTTTTTTATTTTATTTCTTTTGAGGCTTAAGTCAGCCGAAGCAGTTTAATGCTTGTATGGCTGAACCGGCTCAATTTTGAACATTGCCAGACTTTTAGAGAAGAAGAAATGTCTGGTAAAGGGAGGTGCCAACCCGGGGATTCAATTCGGGAAACCTCCGATCATCATAGGGGCCGAAAGATTGTCCAGAATTGGCCAGAATAGTTCCCATAGCCGCTGAAGGAGCATGGTAGCCTCTCAAAGTCCTGGCGGGGACTTATCCAAGATCCCCTTTTCAGGGATTCGACCAGATCCGCAAACTTCCAGCAACCAGGCTGAGCTCTCTTACCTTAGAAAATTATTAAGGTGTCAACAGGTATGGGCAAGTTCTGTGTGAAGTGAGTACAATGAAAACAGAAGGGGAAAAAGTACACCTGGCCGCGTGTCAGTCGTAGGCTCTTTAGATACTAACCAGTAACAGTGAACAACAGTTGAAGGTAAGCAAAGCCCGCGATGCCTTTGCGGACCTTCGACTTGAAAACGTGAGCTGACCGGATGGTTTTAGAATGGTCTGGTAGTGTGAGGATGCGCGCCTCTGGGGCAGCACGCCTTGTCGTGCGAGCTCCAAAACTCTTCCTTGTCACAGTTGGTTGGAGACAGGGAACCGGAAAGCACGCGCTTCGGGCGCAGTGAAGGCAATATGAAGACGCAATATTACAGTAGAACATTAGAAATTTGGTGCCTTGTACACAAAATATTTACGTAGAATTTACCGCCAAACTTTTGGCAATGTGTCGTGAAGCTGACTACAAGATCTAATGTTACAATGTGCCTTAAAACAGATACCTCACAAACGACAAAACAATTTCCGTATTTCATTAAATGTACTTAAATTATAAGTGGTAATTGATGAGCTATTGTATATTGAGCGCACAGGCCGAATAAATGGTACACCCAGCAAACATGCAGAGTTGCGATCTTCGTATACAGCGTGGTTCACGAAAAAACTGACGACCCAACAATTTCTAAGTCCAATATTGGGCTAGTTAGCACCCCTCAGAACCAGGAGAGGACAGAAATCAAATCTTAATAAAACGGGAAGATTGCTGTCCTCTTCTGGTTCTGAGGGGTGAGCTAACAAGCACAATTGGACTTGGAAAATGTTGGGTCGTCAGTTTTGTGTGGACCACCTCCCTGTATTCTGACACTTGGGATTGGCGAGGCTGTAGAATGTTTAACGTTCCCGCACGAAGCTCGCCCTCGCAGTTCTGATTGCGTACTACCAGATCTCACTCGACGTACGATTTATTCTGCTGGCTTGCCCACGATCATAAGAAATTTGCTTGTGTGCTCAGTGTACGTAATCTCGCACCGCGTAGGTAGCAAAATAAATAATCTTGTAAGTACAACGGAATCCGTTCGTTGTCGTTTTTGACGAGGCAATATATCCGGGAGTGAGGGGGGGGGGGGGAATGACCGCAAACCATTTACACACTAAGAATGTCGATGATCGTTGCTATAGTCAAAGATTAACATATATACACACAGTTAGCTTTTTGTGCGAAGAAGGTGACTGTGCCAGTTCTGAGGTCTGTCTGCATAATATATAGTTTGTTCCACTATAAGTTTTCAGGAAACTGACTGCATGACGCTACAAACGTGTGGATATCACACTTGTAGAGTGCAGACTCTTCACAATTGCTGTTAGAGTCAACGAGTGGGATATTTATGGGTTTTTTTTTTGTAGTCGTAGTAGAAGGGAACATGGCGTCACACAGTCAGTTTCCTACAAACTTAAAGGAATACTAACTAAACCCTCCAACAATTAATTTTTTTATCATAGTTTAGACACTGGAATTAATGTTAACAGTCATCCGACGTCAATAGGTGTCATTGTTTAAGCCGTATGAATTTTTAAACCACCTGATTTAAGCAAACGATGCACAAGCTCTGGAGAAAATCTCGTTTGAGCAACACGTCGTGACGTCAAGACTTTTACGGTGCCTTCCAGCTGTCTGCGTGACCTGCGCGTGCGCCAGAATCAAAACGGCATCGCCTGGGACATCGTTTTTGGTTAGTTCGTTCGCCGCTAAAACATCATGCCGTCGTGCATAGCGAAGGAGTGTGAAAGTTAGTCAAACCACAAAATAAGTTTGTTCAGCTTACCGAATGCCGAAAAAGACGCCACCCGGCTGCGGAAGTGGTTGGATGTTACTGGAAACAGTGGCGTTACAGGTTCAAACTGATAAAGCTGCAACGAATTGACAGTGACAGCGTCAGCGTTGTTGGTAGCCATGTTTGTTTACACGCAGAGACTAGGTCGCGCGCGCTGCACGATGGGAAGGGATGCACTCCCCCATTTCCCTTAAATGTTCTGAGGTCACGCTGCGTCACGAAACTTCCATATTCGCTAGCTTTCGTAGTGTTACGTTTGGTTGGGTGTCTTACAAAACGCAGTTATTTTAATTTATTACGACGTAAGTAAGAAGGCAAGCGACATTTTATAAGTTTTGAAGGGGTTTTTAGGGTCTTAGCTATCATTAAAAAAATTGGAAAAGTGAGGGTTTAGTATTCCTTTAATGTGGAACAAACTGTAGAGCAAGTCATGATCTCTTAATCAACTGCTGAACTGAGTCATGATCTCATTAGCTCTGAACTCCCATGATCTCATCATTGTGTGAAAATGGTTAATGTGCGCGTTCTTCAGGTTCTCTTTAGCAAAGCCATGATGAACAGACTTCATCGTGTGAATATTCAGCTAACGTGAAACTGTGTTGTACTTCATTCCAAGTTTCAGCAATGAGTTGTTTAACTGTTTGGTTCAAATAATGTTCTAATACTTCTTGAGGGAAAAATCTTGCCCAAACCTTACGTATGAGCGTTATTCATGTTAATGTGAAGCAGAGGGGGCTGATAAAGGCTTTCTAATTACCAATAACAGATCGACATGATTTCAAAAAAGTTCTAGTTAGAAAGGCAACATGCATGACAGCTTTAAGCTCAAGTCGTTTCCAAAACGTTGTTGAAGTTGGCAACCTATAATCTTAGCGGTCTCTTTACTGTGAATATTAATTTTACCATCTGCTTTCCCCTGCGACATAAATGTCTTTACCTACAACCCAGGGGCAAACGGGACAAGAATGGGGTAAGCTGGGTCGGGACATCATCTTTCTCTATTGGATTAAGGAAGCATAGAATTTCAAAGAACGCCGGCAACATCCTTCGACAAACATGGTCTGCAGGGTCGTTGTTAGTTAGTGCCCCTCAAACCCAGTTCATGTCCTAGCATGAGAGGATAGCTTAAAAAAAAAAAAAACATAAACGGAACTTCACTTAACCCAAACCTAACATAACCAATGGAGCTAATATGCCATTCGCTGTTAAGTGCTTGTCTGTCAGCATTTACATCTAAGTCCTACCATGCGACCGTTGCGAGGATTCCTCGTTAACCCGAGCAAAACATTAGGCAAAGCACAGGTGAAAGGCTTTGACTGTGAGCCAAGCGGATGGGAGATCGACTGTCGCAGTTGCCCCATTTGCACTATGGCTATAATCCCAGGCCGCCGAATTACGTTATCCTGGGACCCCGTAATATCACAAGTCCTGAAAGAAGTGTGACAGTTAGAAAACATGGATATGTGGGAGTGACAGAGGACAAATTCACGTAAAACTGTGATTTAAAACAATTTTTAAATCATTACCTTCAATGCTAAAATGCATTGTGAAATTGTACGTTACTAACAACAACAAAAAACAATAAAAATCAGTGAACAATTGTTTCTCCCGGTGACCCTGTTCTGAGTTTATCTACGTATGTCTAATGTGTAAGGCACAATTTATTTATCCTATCTCCAGGAATCGTCGAGTTCCTACGTCTTATTCCTTAGTTTTCCACTTTTTCCGAATTTTTGAAAATATCCATACTTGTTAAAAGGGAGGCTTCCTTAGTTAAAGTACATTATCAGATGCTACGACAAATTATACCATATACACCGTTAAAAGTTTAAGAACCTCTTTTTTAAGAACTTCAGGGTTTGTACACAACCACGCCACGCAAATTTTTCCCTTTCCCAAACCCCCCTTCCTCGTCCAGGTCATTGTTTTCACAACTTTTGCAACTCCCCTCCCCTGGAAAATGAAGTCACAAATATCGAACAAAGACAGGCAGTTCGGGAAAATTATAAATCTGAATGTATCTGATGCATATAAAAGATGGCATATTTGTTTCGTTCTTGCTTCGGTAACACACTAATATGGGTGACATTACAAATTTAGTCACCCCCTCCCCTCCACCTTCGTCAGAAACTCTCACACTCCCAGAATCTCGTTAATTCATCCGCGTCGTATGAACTGACTGACTCGGTACGAACTACGCCACATCACAGCACCGATTAGTGTTAGCGGGACGCAGAAGAACGTGGTAATCTTCTCATTATGAGATTTTCCGGCGTTTCAGCACAAAACGAACATTATTTTGCGGTAACGGTGACTATCCTTGAAGTCTTCGGATGAGGATTTTTTATGGGAATAGAAAATGCCGTTGCGCAATACACAGTACAATACACACGTACCTTAGTTCTTCATCTGTTTGAAATTCATGAAATTAAACCTCCGGAGTCTTTGTTTTGAGGTCGAGTTTTACTATAACTTTGCAGTGTTATTGTTATTTCTCTGTTTATGGTGGTTTGTTAGGTCTATAATATCCGCAGCCTATCTTGAGTTCTCCCCAGAACGAACACAGATAGTCGATTTTACGTTTTTGGTAGCAGAGTGCCTTGTTGATATCCAAGATGGTTACAAAAACAATGGCGGCCGTCGATTAAAAGCCACCCCCTCCAGGAAGACGTAGCCGTTCATAAAATACCTGCTGGACTCAAGATACGCCGCGCACACAATTTAATGTAGATTTAGGATAGGTTTAAGTATAGGTTTACGATAGAGCATTTAACGATTCTGTAGTTCACTGGTTGGTTGGTTGGTTTATTTACGGAGCTATAAACCCGTACTAAGTTCACTAAGTTCTAATAAACCAAACGAAACGGACAAAGAGGTACGTAGCATGAAGCCATTGTTGCTAAACTTTAATAATTTGGTGTCAATGCAGTGTTTTAAGTTTAAAATCCGTGTATCACGCATCACGAGTACCTTTCACAGTTCAGTCCGCATGCTTGAGCAGTTCTTTTTTGGCGTGTTCGCAGTGCGAATGGTGGCAGAATCGGAGGCTAAGTGGACAGCGCGTCAAATTCTATTGCCAAGCCTTATAAAATCTAAGAAACCTTGGTAGAGTATTAATATTAAAGGCACATAAATCCCTCCGTTCTGGCCGCTTTACTCTGCGTCACCTACGCTAAAATATAGTTCAAACGACCGCAGCACGCATTGCTCTACGACACTAGTTAAACCAAGAATTAATTAAGAATTAATTAAGAATTAATTAATAAATTCTTGGTTAAACTCATGTCGGGGCCGCGGCAACGTGACACATCGTACGATCAAGTCGCAAACAAGGTTAATTAAATATATATATCTTTATATATCTTCGCAAACATGAGCGAAGGATTAATTTTCCTTCCTCCAGGGCCGCGGCTTGCCAGCGATGTGGCGGGAGTTAAATACCGCTCGGACCGAGCCGTTTAAAACAAGCCTAATAACATTCACGCGCCACTACTGACATCTGCATCGTACCCTTACACTAGCAAATGAAAGGTAAATCAGTTTATATAAAACTATTTCCGGTAAAGTATCGAGTGAAACTGTTAAAATATACCGGAGGGAGTTATGTGCCTTTAATGAAAAAAAAAAAAAAAAAGGGCCGTGTCAGTCTGGCTCAGCGGTAGGACCTTGGCCTTTGCTTTCAAAGGTCCTGGGTTCGATTCCCCGCTCAGGCAGTCTGACATATAAGTCCAAAAGGCAACGTAAATAGGTTTGCATCTGTATTTAGTTATTAATATTAATATTAACATTAACATCTAATTTGTTACATTAATGCAACAGGTCATGGAAGGATCATGGAGGATCACTGACACCAAGACTACTAAGCTAAAGGAATGTAATTACACTCTAACATGCCCTAAGAGCAATGGTTTGTAGTTGCATAGCCAAGACTTGAATACAGCGTGTGACGGCGCCATCACCGCATCCGTCGAAAGCGAGTTCCATACTTTCACCACACGCACTAATTTTTTCTAGAGTTTCGAGTGAACCTGGGTGCGACCAGTTTCAATGGGTGATCCCTGGTTATACTGTGCAAGTGGAGAGAAAAAAAAAACGACCGTAGTTCACATCTTACTGTTATGTAATAACAAGTGGGTCAGCGCCAGGTCACTTTTCAACCTACGTAAACTCAAGGAAATCCGCTTTCAGGACCTTCAAAATATCTCAACTTTGATAGACCCGGCATTCTTTTAGTGTACGAACTCTGCACCGACTCTACCAGATCAATATCCATAATAAAATTTTGAGACCAGACTGGAGACGCGTACTCCAAGATGGGTGTGACAAAAGCACAGAAGACCACAAACAGAGTCCTTTGATCTACAGACGTGAAATAACGCCCGACAATAGATGCCCGATGGCGTGCAGTTTTCACAATGGTTCTGCAGTGGACCGACCACTTTAGGTTGCTATCAAACCAAAACCCGTAGATCTTTGATGCATGAGAAGTACTCCAGTTTGCAACCTACGATTTCCTAATAGGTAACAGGTAATGCCACTCTTCCTCTGCCAATGGTAACCATTTGGGTAAATCTAGTACCTACTTTCAACGACTGCCGCTAGAGGGTGCCAACGTTAATGAACAGAATGGCAAGGCGTTACTGTCCAAGTTTATGTTCCTGAGCATTGCTATGGCAATGGAAACTAGTTAGCGTCTCTAAAACAGAATCATTACGATAAGAATAATTAATTCATCCCATAAAAAATAGTAGGTCAGATTACGAGATTAAATTAATTTTAAACTTGATCGTAACTGGCTGATCCAAATTTTCTTTTATTTAACCCAATATACAGTTTTCAGACGGGTTGTAGCTATGAGTGGAGCTAAATACTATAACGCAAGGTTTTAACATATAAAACTTTTATGTTGCGAGAAGCTATAGCCACTAGCCAGTGGGGATTGAATCTTCATCCGTTCTTCAAATTTCTTGTAAGCAACTGAAAACGGCTTGAATAGAACACAAAGTAAGACCTTCAACTTCAATTACTGTCCATGAAGGAGTACTTCGTCAATTTCTGAAGGTATTGCCGCTCTTACAATCGCAGAATGGCGCCGTCAATGCCGCCATTTTTCATTGCAGTTTCACAGCCGCTCCGATGGGTTTGCTTGTACGGTGCGATGCTATACTGTCTTGGAGAGACTGATTTGTATTGCAAAAAGCTTCAATAGTGCTAATACAAACATTGGGTTGTTTATGAACCCTTCGGTAATTATCTAGATTAGGGGTACCATGCCAAATCACTTAATTTTCGTACTAACCGACTCTACTCTTCATCCTAACACCATTTCGCATCATAAGACCCGGGAAAAGGGTGAAAGGTTGTAAAAAAAAAAATTCAAAAGACGGAAAATGCTAGTCACATACGTGTTAAAGCAGCGGCGGCGACAGCCATATTGTGAGGGAAGAAGGGTAGCCAGAAAACCCGATTTGCACCTCACTAAAATTTATGGAAACGTAACCTAACCAAACCTAACCTAACATAACCAACCTAACCTACCTAACCTAACCTACCTAACGTAACCTAACTGACAATAACAACAAAACCACACGAAACTATAGCAATAACAAAACTACGAAAGAAATATTTCCGCAACGTTTGTTGTTGTGAAAATCGGGTTTTCCGGCTACCCTGCTACCCGAATCAAAACCCTCACAGTATGGCTGCCACCGCCGTAGCCTTTAGCGTGTCTGTAACTAGCATTTTACATCTTTTAAATAATTTTTTGAGAAGTTTATAGCGTTTCCCCCGGATTTCGTGATGCGGAATGGTGTTAGAATGAAGAGTAGCATCGGTTAGTACAAAAATTAAGTGATTTGGCGTGGTGCCCCTAATCTAGATAATTACCAAACCTTCGTCGTTCCAACCATTATAACATGCATGGCATAAATAACCCAATGTTTGTATTAGCGCTGTTAAGAAATTATAGAGTTGGTGGGGAGGAGAATTTGTGACTTGAGACCCGCTATACTGAACCATCTTGAATTCATTCCTGTTAGTTCCGTCTAAGTTTGTAGAGGGCGCCATGAGTTTTATGTGGGAATTTCTACTCAGTTTTCAGCCTAAAATTAAACTAAACTAAACGAAACTGGCTTGTGTTCAATTATTATTTAGTTTAGCTTAGTTGTAACCTAGTTTACTTTAGATTTTGGGGCTGAAAAATGAGCAAACATTACCAGATGGAACGCGTGGCGCCCTCTGAAAACTCGGATGGAACTAATACGAATGAATGTAACACGTTTCAAAAGGGACGTTTAGAGTTATAAATTCTCCTCCCCAACCCTATATAAATTCTTGGCGCTATTGAGACGTTTTTTCATTACAAATATGTTAAAGCGCTTATTTCTTCTCGTAAACTGGGAGACTGACACATTTCACCTTCCGGTGCCATTGAAAAAAGATGGTACTGTGCTATCACACGTTTTTCGAGAAGTGGCTTATCTACTTATATATCGACCCTGGATGAAAGTAAGCAGAAACGTTTTGCTCAAGACCAGCAGAGATACCGCTACTAGTCATGCAGTCACCTTTGTAGCTTAAATTAACTCAATTTGCATTCAGGTGCTTTCACCTTTCCTGATCTCGTGTGGTTCCAAACTTACCATAGTTCTTAAGTTCGTATTGAAAATTTTGAGTTTTTGAAACTGTTTAGTGCGTTGTGCTAGAAACGCCGTACTAGTATAGGTATGAATTTTTCTTTTGGTTGCCGATTCCGAAACGATACCAATGCCGATATCAGTACCTGTTAATCCATAAACCGGTACGTGGACACATACAGGCACCGGACACATCGTTACGTCCCGTTTCGGCAAATCCCGGTTAGCCAAAAGGAAAGCAGATTAAAAGCTTTTGCCTAAAGGGCAAATTCCGTTTTGCCAAATCCCGTTACGCCAAACACCGTTCATAAAATTTTAGTCACACGAAATTTAATACATTATTCCTGTGTAATGGCCAAATATTTTGTAGACAAACACTCGTTTCGCAGAATGTTTTTTTTACAAATTACGTGCTGCGCTCGCTGCGGCTAAACATATAACATCAGACCCCCCCGCAACTAATCACAATTTTTTTTCAATTAGTCATGCGTCTCTTCAACTTCTGCAATGTTAAATTTTTAAAGTGTATTTTAATTCTGCGAAACGGGATTCTGAAAACCGGGAATTACCATTTGGGAAAGGGTCACCATAATATGTTTAGTAACTAACTATTGTTAAAAGAGAACCTTGGCATTGACTTAGTGGCGGCCAAACATTCCAAACAATATTTAAAGCACACGCTTTTCCTTCTGCATTCAGAACGCAAATAAATCAATGCTGTTATTCTGCCACTGTTTGTCTCTCTTAAATGGTTGCCTTTTACATCCCCATTACATAGGAATAAGGTATTAAATTTTTCGTGGATCTAAAATTTTGTCAAATTATATTTGGCGTGACGGGATTTGGCGAAATGGTATTTGCCGAAAAGGGACTTCACTGGACACATAGGCACTCCAATTTAGGATTGGACAAATAGGCACCCTTTCAAATAGACACGCAGATACATAGACGCCGAACAAATAGGCACAAGTTTTTTTTTTAATTTTTTTTAAATTGTGATGGATCGCCCTCAAATTTGGGGGAGAGGGAGAGAGATAAAAAAAAACTTCGCCATAAAATGTTCGTAACGTTCAAAACTGCTAAGATTTTGTTGGCATCTTTATACACTAGCATCTCTTCTCTGATGTTGTATGTTAGTCGCAGCGAGCGAGGCAGCATAACTTGGAACGTTAATTCACCACAAAAAAATTTCGAAACGAACCCAACCCGCGGGCGGCCCTTCCTCCTCCAACGGTCCCGCACGAATATGTATCTGTGTTTTAAAATGAATGTTACAGAATTTGAGGGCAATCCATCCCAATTTTTTTTTTTAATTGGTGCCTATTTGTCCGGTGTCAATGTGTCTGAGTGCCTATTTTTCGGGTGCCTTTTTGTCCGAGTGCCTGTTTGTCCAGTGTTTAAATTGGGGATGGATATGTGTCCAGTGCCTATGTCATGCTCAGCTGTCATTCTCTCAAGTCGTCTGGTTTTGGTCCTTTTACCGAAATTCAAGTCTTTTTCAGGGCTCAGAATTAATAGTATGAAAGAAATGTTGTGTATTTCAAGGTTTTCTTTGTATGCATCTCTTCTGATCGTGAGTGGCGCTAAGTACTTTCAAACGAGTAAGGGGTCTCCATTCTTCGCGTACGCGTTCGTGATGTTGGCGTTGCTACATTATCGATCAAAAGGGCGGGAAACGAAGTTTGGGATAAAGAGATAACGTAGTCGACAGACGCTAGTACCTCACGCACCGTATCAACCCCAAATCCACTTCCCTTCCGTATATGGCACGCGACAAAGGAAGTGTGGGTTGAGGGCTAGTTGGGGGGGGGGGTCGCTAATTCCCTCACTTAAATTTTCATCTATCGCAGCAGAATTTGTAAAATCTGCCACGTTTGCAAGTGTAAACTGTTCGGAGATGGAGGTACAAAGGCCTAAAGGAGAAAAACACCTTTGTTAACGAGGATGGGGAACGCGTAATGCCGTTCTTCGTTCAACTTCAGAGAAGCAAGAGTTGACGAGTGACGACTAAGGGTAGGGTAGAAGAATGTATAGGTAGTGCCACTCTTTCTCTTACAACGGTGAACATTTGGGACGTAAGAAGTACCTGCTTTCAGCGATTTACCGCCAGAGGGCGCTGTCGTCAAGTAGCTCAAAGCATCATGGGGATCAAACTATTTAGCGTCACTAGAACAAATTGATCACGATAAGAATACAAAATTAATCGTTTAAAATATACCATAATTCATATTAGGACATTAAAGTATTTTTTTTTGCTGAGATACTGTGTCTCGGAATGGGTTGGAGGGGAGGCTCAGTTTAAAATTGCGTTCCGATATTCGCTTAATCATATCCGGACCTGCGAAGGCAATAGTCCCAACAAATTTTTCAACATTTTTTAGCAAAATTAATTGTTGTGTGATGTTCCGTGAAACTGGAAATGGAACTTGAGGCAATTCGTAGCCTACCGCAAAATTTTTTTTTTATTATTATTATTATGCAAAAAACCGTTATCAAGCCACGACAGGCCTGGAGTAAAAATTCGACACAGTAACTCAGCCAAAAAAAATCTCGGCCCAATATCTTGGACATATCAACCATGTCTGGAACCGTTAACATGGAAACTTAACGCTAATCGCTTGTCTTCTACACCTATACCGAAATCTGACAAAGCTTGCAGTGTTTTATATAAAATTAAAAATTAAAAACCATAGTTGTCTCTCATTAAGTGAATGTTATTTCTCATTCTGTTTGTAGGTACGCGTATTCAGGCATTCCGGTCATCGTTACGGACGCAACGGCCAACTGGACAGCCGGACAGAAATTCAGTTTCGCCTTTTTTAAGAACTTGTACCAGGAGGGCAGTCCGACCTTGGATAACTATCGGTACGACTGTCAGTTCTTCCCGTACCAAACGGAATTCAACAGTCTTGGTAACGTGTTTGAAATGAGCGAAGAGCGGGCAGCCTTAAAAGATGGCTCCAGACCCTGGTACATCGGATGGTGAGTACAACTATATGTTTTACTACGATATAATATAATGCAAAACAGTACACACACTACAATTAAAATACTTAAAAAAGTCGAGCTCGTTGTGGCAACTCCTGCAGTGTAGCTCTTTTAATATATAAAATGTAAGGCCGCTAAAAGTTAATTCAATGGTTCTCAGGAGCTCACGCATGTTTTTTTTTTCCTTAGCACATAACCGTTTTTTAAGCCATAGGTTAAAAAAAATCCGATCACGCGTCATGCCTTTCACCAAACACTTCCTGGAGTCGACGACCATATCAGTCCGAGCTCCATTCACTTGATCGCCTAGAAACGAATAAGCTGAGCTCAAGGGCCGTTAAGAGGGGTGGCACAACTAAAACACATAGGTTAGGTTAGGTCAATAGGCCAGTGCCCAATAATCCAACAAGCGACTACAAGACTATACAGCAACAATGCAACATTACAGCAACATTAGTATTGTGTAACGCGTCATCAAGTAGGCTTTTTTTCTATTTAAATTCTCCTATTGCTTTCAGCTGAGATACGAGACCAGTAGTGGACGAGACGACACGACACTTATCGTTTGGTCCAGTACGATCCTCTTTTTCCTGCCTCCCAACA
>JAHWFP010221905.1:1034-17923 GCA_023313725.1 Lithobius niger
AATTCAATTACAAATATCTTTAAATATGGCGAATTACAGATTCAATCCAAATTTCAGATTTGAATTCAAAATTGTAATTCAATTGCAAATATTTTTATATTTATAATATAAAATATGACGAAATATGGCCAATTGCAGATATCTGTAATTCAATTCCAGAAATCTTTAAATATGACGAATTCAATTACAGATAACTAATTCATTTGAAGTATAAATGGAACTTTTTTACTAATGATTTTAAATGAATTACATACATCTCAAAATTGCAATTCAATTAAAGATATCTAATTCAGATATCTGCAATTGAAGACATATCTCTAATTGGATTGCAGATATCTGCAAATATTTTTTGACTTCTTTAAAGAATATTAGTTACATTTAAAAGAATTGCAGATATGTGCGATTCTATAATAAAAGAAGGCTGTTGCCATGGTAGATATATACTGACAAGTTAGGGGCAGAAATTTTAGTTCACAGATTGCTTCTGGAGGGCGCCACCAGTCTAAACGCGAAATTTAAAGTTTGAAATTTGCCGGTTGCTGGTTGACTTTTAGATTCAGCAGCCGACGTGAAGTCAGTCCAACTGGACAGACCGACGTACGACGTAAAAAACGTCGACGGCTCCAACCAGTAGGATGTAAATACACTGGTGATCTACGGGCACGTTTACGCAACGACTGGCCTTTGCATTCTCGCAGCTAGAATTTAATCGCGATGGCAAATGTGTTGTTGCCATGGTAGCAACGCTACCTGGATTATCTAAATCCGACATCGTTTGAGTAAATGCTTGAAGTCTTATAATCTGTGACAATAAGATAAAGAATTCTCCCTGACGAAACGATTTTTCCAGTTGCTTCTGAACTCACATATTGACCGTTTTCGTTGCGAGCCGGCAGAGCTAAAACTGCCGCCATGTTGGAATTTCAGACGATTTCTAGCTTATAGCGTGGTGAAGGCGAATCGTTCCGAATCGTTACGAAAGAGACTCGCGAATTACGAGACAATAACTCACTCAATAACTGAGCCTATCCACTCATGGAGCCTTTCGTTCTAGAAAACGTATAAAACTAAAATTATGCAGCCTTAATGGCATACACTGCTAAGTTCAGAAACGAATGGAGCTATAAGAATGCAATCAGAGATACGTGATAACTTATGCTAATCTTAATGTCTACTCTGCTTTCTTCCTTGCCGATTACGGCAATTAATACAGTCTTACCCCATGTTTGTCTTCCAATTCTCCGCCCTTATAATTAGTCAGCTCGTATTCGTGAGAACGTTCGTTACCGGGAACTTGGGACCCATCGGCATAGTAAGATGAAATTTGTATTTCGTCGATAAATTTGTGTCTAATTGTATAAATTAACATGAAAAATGCATGGTTTAGCGTTCAAATAATTCCATCCATCCAGACTCGGGCTATAGAGTCGTGTTTGTTAAACGCTTGGCCGCATACCCCTAGGCATGTGGATAACGTTTACTCAATAAGCCGTAAAAACCCTAAGTTACAAAGCTTTGTGCGGCTGAGAAAACACCAGCGGTTTCCAATTTCCAAACTAGTCTCTGCTCAAGCAGCTTGCAAGACAGCTAGTCAGTGCGCTAGGCGGATAGTTTGACAGATTTGAAGGATCCTTACCAGGTTTTAAAATGGGAAGAATAATTTCTTATCTCCACCCTATCTAAGTGTTCTTCTGTCCAAACATGGTTGAAAAATTCCAACAAACACTGCTTGGAAGACATTGACAATTTTCTTTACGCATTTGGTAGTGAATGCCATGCATGTATGGGCTCAGAGCTGAATCGTCAGCCTTATTTAGTGCTGCGTCAGACTCAGCAAAAGAGAACAAACACATCATTGTCATCTTCTGAGTTATCAGAACAAAAGTGTAAGGCGCATTCTTCTACTCGTTCTCTGATTCGCTGGAAATTAGGTGGTAAGTTATGGACTTAACAAGGTGCATAATAAACTTTTGGCATAAGAATTTTATTGAACAAGATTCTAGAGCTTGCAATAGGTTGTGCTGCTTAGTGTTAATCAAGGCTTGTAAAACACATGTTAAAAGATGAGTTAGGCCTATTAAAGACTCAGGCTATAGGGCTTACTCCAACAGTTGCTAAGAAAATCAGGCCTACTAAAGGCTTAACCAGTAGAGTAAAATCTTAATATTAAATAAATATATGCAAATTGCTGTAAATTATATAATGGAAAGAGGAAAACAAGCCAAACAACAAAAATCATACAATAGAAATAACGTAGTACAATAAGCCAACTTTATGCACTTTCCTTTCGCCTGAGTGGCATGACTCAGATTCGAACTGGCAACT
Source organism: Lithobius niger (assembly GCA_023313725.1). Lineage (NCBI taxonomy): Eukaryota > Metazoa > Arthropoda > Chilopoda > Lithobiomorpha > Lithobiidae > Lithobius > Lithobius niger. The sequence continues at coordinate 3,360 of JAHWFP010221905.1, forward strand.
CAATTCGTCCCCAAATCACTGAAATAGCGTCTTTATCACTGCGGCCACTCCTGGCTTAGTGATAAAGGCGCTATGTCAGTGATCTGGGGATGAATTGGGTTGCCATATAGAATCCGGGTCATGCCACTCCAACTAAGCGTGAGCGCATAAAGGTGGCTTACTGTACTATGTTAATTCTAATGTATGATTTTTGCTGTTTGGCTTGTTTTGCTCTTTCGTTTATCCTACACTGTAAAAATAGACGTTGTGAATCACAACGTCTATCACAACACCTATTTGTCTCCTTTTTTACAACACGTTGTGGTCACAACATGTTACGATTTACAACACCTACAGTAGACGTTGTGGTTTACAACACCTGCAGTAGACGTTGTGTTTTACAACACCTTCAGTAGACGTTGCGTTTTATAACACCTACAACGCACGCCTTTATTGTGTTATGCCGTAAGTTATTTATCTTTCTTTTGTTATTTTGAAAAGTCGAAGGGAAGGGTTCCAGCCGAGTGGACACCCTATAGCTATAATCCCTGAGGGTCATGAGTCAAGAAGCTGACTGTATTGTCCAAACACACCGAATAAACGGGGATTTGAATACATAGAAACTCTTATTAAGCCACCACTTTCAGACGCAACTGTACATTTGTTGTGGTTTTTGGATTGCTTGAGTTCTTTTTATTAATTCGTCACTAAAATCAGAACAGTTTTACAACATGTAGGCGTTGTGGTTTACAACACCTATAGACGTTGTGGGTTACAACACTTATAGACGTTGTGGTTTACAACACCTATAGACATTGTGTTTACAACACCTATAGACATTGTGGTTTACAACACCTATAGACGTTTTGATTTACAACACCTACAGATGCTGTGGTTTACAACATGTAGGCGTTGTGGGTTACAACACCTATAGACGTTGTGGGTTACAACACTTATAGACGTTGTGGTTTACAACACCTATTCTGTAGACGTTTAAACACGCAACATCTACTAATATTAGTCGTTGGAAGACTGATTTTAGACGTTGCGTTTGTAGACGTTGTGCTTTACAATGCCTAAAATCTCGTTATAACACCCAGAGCGTCCTTATAACGAGTTTTAGGATTATGTAGGTGTAACTCACAACGCTATTTTTGCAGTGTAAGGAACCTATGGCCAGGAGGCTAACTGATTTTTCAAAGAGTTTGATTTTCTTTTATACCCGGTTTGCAATGCATTGTTGGGGACTTAACATGCTATTATATAAGCAGAAGAATAAGACGTTGTCACACTAATAGCAGTGTAAGATAATTCTAATTGTAAGGTCGTTCTGACAATTAATGTCCTGGAATTAGAAAACTGAAGGAAACGAAATTTGACCTACTTACAAGGACATCAATCCCAGGAAACATTAACACGACACTAAGATTGCAAAGATTGATATCAGCCGTAGAAACTAAGGCAAAATGTTTTATTAGCAGTTCGGAGATGTCCAAAAAGGAGATAAGAGTTGGCGAGTTGCGTGAGATATCTGGCAGATTTTTGCCCAGGCATCCTTTACGGGAGCTGTTCTGTTGGTTCACCCCTTCAAAGGAGTGACGTCAACAGGTCAAAGCATTCTCCATGCTAATCCAGCCAATTAATACTTCAGACATTAAAGGAAAAACTTAAACATTGCTATTTTCCTTCTTTGGACATGTGGGAGTAACTAGGCTAATATTTTGGTCTTTTGGTATCACTCCTTTGAAAGGCAGCCTTGGCGGCCTTTTACCACTTTGGTTTTTTTTCTGTTCGAAAACTTGCAGTCAGATATTAGTAAAACAAAGAAGGGGTGCTTCATTTTTTATTTTACTCCATATTCTCGACCTTTTTCCGACAATAATATTATGTCGTACAAATAATTGGCTGAGCTAGTAAACATTGCGACACCAAAACATATAATCACTTGAACAGAATTATCGGGTCCGATGAACAGTGACTGCCATGTCAAAGTAAATCTTGTTTTATTTTGTGTGTTTGTTTTGCATTTCTCGTCTGCGGTTTGACTGTCCGTAGGTGATTTAGGCGAGTGCACAACGCATGCAGGTGTCCCATAACTAAATACTATTGACGTAATTCACAGTAAAGGTGTCTCCCGAGGTGTTGTTAGTACCCATATTATAACAATTACCATATTTTTGAAGAGGTGTTGACACTTTGAAGTGCTTAGACGGCAGTTAAGTAAGACCATTTTAATAGCGCGTCTTTGTACAAGGGCTTGACAAATAATTAGAGCTGCACCTCTAAAGTATATGTGACTCGGGACCTCAACTTTTGTGTCGTATAATTGTGCCAATGATTGCGTTATCTTCTGAACGTGATAAGTTGACTGCACGAAGTCGTCTATCAAAGCTACTTTCTTTTAATTATAGCTTATTCTTCGGAGGTGTCAAGAGAATGTGATGTACAACTATAACTGCATGACCAAGTTTAGTCGTTTAACGGCAATGCCAAAGGGTTCCAACCACCAGGCTTGCAATGTCTAACTCAGGCCTTAAGGTAACACGACTGTGTAAGGGGAGGGAGGCAAATAAATATTTTGCATTCTTTACTATGTAGGAATTCAAACGAGAACTTAAGTCCTGTATTAAATCTACAAGAAGAGCTTTTTTGTGGTTTGGATTTTTTCATATAAGCGATGCTTACACTGCAAACGCATATGTTTTAAAATAGACACATTTTAGACGCACCTGGAAAAGATTTTTGGACGTTTATGGTTGAAAAACCCATAAAAGCCTTTTACAAAAATGTGCGTAGTTTGACAAGAAACCTGTCAAAACATTACCGTTTTTATACACTCTGAAGACGATGTGTACTGGCAGTACACGGTCTGCAGCAGCAGGACACATGCTCTTCACAGCTTGTGTACTCCCTGTACACAAATTGAGCACCCTTGTACAGGGGTTATCGCGTGATGCGATTACAAAGATTGCATTCGATTGTATTTATAAACGGAACTCTGCTCGATCTTCGGCCTCGCTTCGCTGCAAATATGATCCGTAACATTATTAAGTTTTATGATTAATAATTTATTTTCAACTGTTTACGTTTAATTCAGGTACCGTATTTAATATTTTATGCCGTCACAGTTTATTGTTGGAATATTAGTGGCAATTCAATCGTTCGTGGTCATCGTGGCTGAGCGGTGAGAGAGCTCAGCTTGACTGCTGGAGGTTTGCGGATCTGGTCAAACCCTTGGAAAGGGAACCTTGGCAAAGTCCCCGCCAGGACTGCCGACCAGGGTAGCGTGAGAGGCTACCATACTCCTTCAGCGGCTATGGGATGTTTTCTGGCTAATTCAGGACAATCTTTCGGCCCCGACGATGATCGGAGGTTTCCCGGATCGAATCCCCGGGCTGGCACCTCCCTTTCTTCTTCTCTAAAATTCTGGTAATATTCAAAATTGAGCCGTCAGCCATACGATCGGCCGACTTAGGGCTAAAAAAACAATTAAGATTTGACAAGAAGTAAGAAAATTAACTAATTTTTTTTTTTGCGTGCCAGATAAAAGATGGTCTACTCAGTTTGGCCTTGTTTTAGCGGGCTGTCGATCTGTTACATGGTAACTACTGATCTCCATAGTAAAACAAAACGGAAGTACGAGGAAACTTACTTTCACTGACCTCACTACACTGATAACGGAAGTTTGCTCACTACCGTGATGCACGTGTTAAAGTGTAGACAAGGCTGCGCTCCAGGTGTTCATCGTATATTATACGCACGGAAACTTAATTGACTTTTGTCGAATCTACATTCGTGCTTGTAATGAAACACTCAAGGGTTTATAGACTGGCTACCTAGCACCCCTGACAATCTCAATCGTTCGAAAACTACTCCAAAGTTTGTTTTGGTGTTTAATTAACATCTTTACCATGCTCTACCACGCATTAACACACCTCCATAAGACCACAAAGCATGGTTTATTTACAAGTCGAATAAACCTTACCTTTTATCAGTACAGACAAAAGGTTCTGCGTGCAGCTACTAATATGTTTTTGTAGCTTCCTTGGACCTTTAGGTGATTTATCATTTACTATTTGTTTTACAAGGAACGGCTTTGAAAACAGTTTTCCTTAAAGGGAATTCTAGGGCTGAATATTCAGAAATAACGAATTAGATCTGCCTCGCATTTTGTGCAATTTAATAAAGAAACTGTAGAATTTGATACAATTATTTGGCAATTGTCAGATTTTCGTAATTAGTAACCTATCGGCAAATATTTAGCCTCTGATGTTTTTGTCGTTAAAATGTTGCCTTTTATGACAGAATATTAGCCATTTTGGGGAGGAAAAATGGTAACAACAAAGTTCTAATAATTAACTGAGTCATATTTTAAAAGATGGGAATTATAAAGAACCTGATTTATAGGCTACATCAGCTGTACACGTCATCATTAAAATAAAAATGTAAAGTTAGGAGTTGGCATTACGTTTCGATTAAACAAATACAAATTCAACCAGATTTCAGCTGAACTTACCTCCGTACAACTAGATTTACTCGCGAAATAATTCCATCTACCCTGCGGGAACCAGAGACGGGAAAAGTGGTTCGTTTTTTGAATGTTACATGCCTGCACTGTATTTTTACTTTACGTTAGTTTTTATATGACCGGGAGAGGAGAAGGGGGCCGTCAGGTAAAATGTGACTACCAAATTTTCGATGACTTTCTTACCCGACCACCTCCAATAAAGATCCTGCAAGTATCATGACCCCCACTCAAGGTAAAAAAAAAATTTATTCTTACCCACCAACAAAATTAAGTAATCGTTTCTTATGCTTAGTGACACTGCCTGTAGAAGATTTCCTGCAGTCAAATGAAGTAAGTAGCACTCCTTACCTACAAGTTACCACTAGTTGTGAGGAAATGTGCCTCATCATTGGACAAACGACAAGGCTGATTTAAAAATGTTCTAGAAAACATTCAAAGATGTGCCCTAATTTAAATCCCTCATTTGCGCTTAGTTACCCACTATTAAGAGTCAACAGTGAATTTCTTTGTTAACGTCGAGGAATATACGTATAGGCTATAGATATATTAGCCAGCTGTTAAGTTGTGTTCCCATCGGCTGCTGTAATATACTCAGAACATAAACCCAAAAAGCTGTGTTTTGTGTCCTTGTTTCTAATGCCTGCAGCTATCGGAGATGTAAGAATCTGACATTCGATTTTTTTTTCTCCTTGTTAATGAATGTTGTTGCGTGATTAGCATATCATTTTCCGATAAGGCGCAGGCGGAAAGACTACTAATTTATCCATTTGCATTCTCTCCAACAGACCGTCTCCCATTCTCTCTCTTTACTAGACTGCGCGCCAGGAATGTTTTACTGCCAATGATTTTTTTTCTTGGAACGTTCGGTAGTGCTCTGCGGTTTTTCTCTTAATCCTGTTTGAAGTTTTCATTTTTTTCATCCTTCGAAAATATGTGTACCGCGTTCTTTCTCCCCTTCCCCCTTCCTCCTTCCCCTCCCTCTCCCTCCTCCTCCCCCTAAACCCGAAGTCCGGCAATTTTTTCATAACGCATTTTACAAATTGTGTGTTGTATTTCTACCGTTTTCGCACAAATTTTACAGAAATGTTTGCCCTCCTTACTGTGACTTCACATCATCAGTCAAGTTTTTTACTTTTTTTTTAGTCATAGTCGGTTACGGGACTCGATCCACCGTTCTATTGTCCGGCAGCCAACCACTCTGGCTGTGCTTTCATGGTGGCACTAAAGTTTTGTTTTTAACTTCTGCACTGTGGCCTGCTGAAGTCACGTGTTAATGCGGAAGAGTTGTACCACCATATTCTCTTTAGGCCTAATTCCAAATGTGTATAAGCTGGCCCATGAAAAAATGCAATTTCTATTTACCAAAAACCGAGATGATCACTTTTTCACTACGTGTGTCTTTCCTGCACCCCATATTACTCCCCATAATGCACGCCTAAGCAAGAAGACAAAAGAACAGCGACGAACCGTGGGCGTCATGAGGGTTCCCTGGACCATTCGGTAATGCCGTACATTAGAACGAAGTTAACTAGATGTAGCATCTCACTTCTTCCAGTCCTACGCGGGACAGCGGTTGCAGCTACTACTACCGCTGATAATGCTTTATCGTCGTGCTGCTTCAAAGGCAAAGCATTAGCAGAAGTATTAGTAGCCGCAGCTACCGCTAGAGCCCCGCATAGAACTGGAAGAAGTAAGATGCTGAATCTATAGTTAACTTTGTAATCTATAGTAATACCGACTGTGAAAAGATTAACCTAAGCACAAACTGAATTTTGAGCAAAGTGGAAATGAAGGCCGGACTGATTAAATGTCGAAGTGCGGCTGGAGGGGGAGGGGGGGGGGCCGTAATCATGGATGGCGGACTTTGTCAAGCCAGTGTTGTGAAAGCAGATTTTTGGAAGCGGATTTGACTATTTTTTTTTTCCTTCCGATTGACAATCTTAATATTATGTTTTGAAACGTAAGGATCAAACAACGTTTTTTTTTTAGGCCAAAGAAAGCCGTTCTCACAGCATTAGCTTGACTAAAGAATAAAGACGCCGTCTGTTTTTCTCCTCCAGTGCACCTTCAAATTAGCTCAACGACTGATTGCAGGTGTGAGCTCGGTAGCTAATATGGAGTTATTGCCTTCGCTCTATTCAAACTTCAAATAGCTCTATACTTGTGGCAGTTGTACACATCCGCTGTTGCCAAGAAAAAGGAGTAGTAATCTTGCTGGTTTGTACAGAGCGTCCAAAATCATTATTCATTTTCGTTGTTAGATGGTCTCTTTTCACGCGTTGCGAAACCTGCAACAAATTTAATTAAGAAAAACGCTGAAGGGTAAAAGCAAAAAAACAAAAACCTGCAAAAAAAAAAAAAAACTACGCACAAGAAAATAATAATAATGAGGAAAAAATTCCACAAAAAAAAATAAAATAAAAAAAACTGCGTGAGGGAAATATTCGAAATGCTTCTCTGGAAGGTTAATGCTTCTAATATATCATCTAAACTAAATAACGTTGTCCGCACTCCTAAAAAGGTTTTTATGGACATGTGCTATCATTCAAAACAACCTTTTTCAATTGTAGTACGACTGAATGTCACGTTTTACGAAAGTCGTCTGCATCATGTTGAGACAGTTCTTTTTTTCTTTTTTTGTTATGTTAGGCAGGAGCGGCATGAAGGAGGACAGCTCTAACCTTTGTTTCACCGTTCGTAATCAGTCCTGACCCCATACGGCCAGTTGTCGAACTAGTGCCAATTTTTACTTTTGCGGAAAACGTACGTTAAAAATACAGCGTACGCTGTGTGGGGTTTTACGGCCTAAATATGTGTGAAAAGTATCCCTTCTGCTACAAATAGTCCAAGCATGTGTCAATTCGCAAGAACTAGCCTTTAAACAAACTTAAAACAAGGAAAGCATTTTGTTTCTCGAGCCAAGGTCGACTGATGTAGAAATCGCGTCTCTTGCCTCCCGACTCTACGCCACTGCTTGTGGATACCAGGAAGTTAAAGCCTCTAGTACAGACATAAATTGAGATTTTGGCGATGTTAAATAAGTTGGCTTGTGCTAAGTTTGCTAAGTCTAAGCTAAACTATCGGTGTGTGTGTTAGGGGGGGGGGGGGGGGAGTATGAGCCCCATCCATACACGTGAGGTTCCGATATGGACTAGGGGTTGCGTGACACAGAGAGCAGCATGGGTCCCACCTCAACACTGCCTTATAAGCTTTATTAACAGACAGGTTCCTCCACCTGAACGGCGGGCCAGATAACATGGCTACAGTGATGGCCGACCAGGTGAGAGGTGTGCCTCCGTAGAGGAAGACACACCACTACAACGCAGGACACACCAGCTTGGAGCCAGGATGATGCTTCTCTCTCAGACGGCCTTGTGCAAACGGTGGAATACAAAGCGAGGATTACAACATGAATGGCTTTTATTCGATCCTGATTAGTCCTATGAAATGGGTGAATAATTCCAAAAATTGGAACGAATTCCAAAAATCTACCCTTCTAGTATTACAACCCGAGATATTAAAGGGAACTTCAGTGGTTAATATTTATTTTTCTCTGTCCTCATAAATGCAAAAAGTTATATGGCAGCAGGAGAAAACTAAAAAAAAAATAAAAAAACTTTTCCCACCATTAAATAACTCTTTTATTTAATTCATTATGGCGTCTCACAAGGCTAGCACCAAAACAACGCAGCCACACACACACGTTACCTTCTTGTGCTGTCAAACTGCACTCATGTGAGACAATTGGAATCCGAAAATGATGCTAAGATAGAAAAACTGAACACCATTTAAGGTGCATTCCTGCTTGTCCTGTAACAGCCATGCGCAGATCTCCACCCCGCATCTTACCGTCGCATCGTTTCACGGGACTCGGCGTAACAATACAAGGCCAACTGAGATAGTAGACCAAACAGCATGAACGCAAAAATTGTGTCGTTAGAAACCGGAAAGATTTTCATATTTTAACATCACACTTTATAACTTTTTTAGGCGGCTATCTTATAATATTTCTTCGGCGATCTATTAGCATAAATAATTTTAATTTTTACTTCATTAGTAAACGATTAAAAATGAGTACATTCACACACACACAAATGAAACGTCACGGTTATTGCAAGGTAAATATTAGCAGGAAATTATTAAATTACTTTCCAATATTCAACAGAAAATCTCCCAGACGCCACATTTTAAAACGGATTTTTAGCAATGGATTGACTAACGGGAATTAATAGACCTTTGGGGCCGTACTTGATGTGTAGGATCGAGAAAATGGCGTAGGGAGGAAAGTACCTTTAAACTGCATTTTTCACTTCTTTCGTTACGAGTTACAACTACTAACCTATTACTAACAAAAACGTCAAGTGTGCCGTAAAAAAGGGGGTTATATGATTGAAGTTTCACTTTACTTGTTAAAATGTACACGGATAAAAACCTTTAACAGAAAAGAATTTTAAAAATCGTTGCAAGTGGGCAGTTTAACCAGTAGCTCATCCAGGAACTTTGTTGGGGGAGAGGGGGTTGGGTAAAATTTAAAATGGGGTCACGTAAGGGTTCTAAAAAGGGAGGAGGTGCTTTTAGTCCCACGGAGCGGTCCTACCCCTTAAACTCACTATCAACGATTTTAAAACCTTTGAAACGCTAAATTAATAATTTTCAGATTTTTTAAAATTGCAAAGAATACCATATTTGTCTTCTTTTACAAAATGTTACCCTTAAATTTACCCTTTTGCATCCCCCCCCCCCTCCAATTCGTGTGCGCCACTGAGTGTGATTGGCCAATATACTCCATACTTCATGTAGTACAAATCAAAACAACAACAAATCAAAAAAAAAACTTCGCTTTAAACAGAACCCAAGGTGTTCCGATAACTTACAGCAATCGACGTGTAATCGAAAGACCCAGGTTCGATTAACACCTGCATTATGACGCGTGATTTTTTTTGTCATGATGACTACACACTGGTCTTCACTGCATTGACCTTCTGCTATGACAGGTGTTTGTTTAGTTTTTCAGAACTTTACAAAGAGCAAGCCAACTCAAAGTAGTGATATCATTCCGTCAAGAAAGAGTGTGCTACCTACTTTTTCTCTTCGAACTGCTATAATTCAAAAGTGGCTAACGTCCGTGGGCCGGGTTTTATCACGGTTGTGACCAGAAACTTGGTGGCAGCCTTACTTGGTGAAATGATATCACTATCCGAAAACAAAGAAAAACTCTTTTCATGTTACAGGTAAGGTTTAACTGAACCAGAGTCACAAAAAGAAAAGAACACAAATAAGCTTTCCTGTAAGTTTTACGATACAACAAATATTGGTGCTGCAGCGTTTAGTCCACGTGAAACTGATAATTTAAAGCCGTGTAACTCCGGAACTACTTTACCAATTTCCAACATTTTTAGAAAATCTTAGGGGTGATGCCGGCGTGAAAAATGTGAGTATTGGCTAATGGTAAACAAAAAATGCGAAAAGTGTGATGAAATGTGAAAAATACGAGCAACTGTGTAAAATAAAGGCAAAACGTAAAAACCCAAGTGAAAACATGATTATTCATCCAAATTTTGAGTACGGAATTTGGTCTGAATTAGCAGAAGACGTGAAAAATGAGGGACTGAAACTACTGCAAGAAGCAGTAAAAAAGAAGACTTAATTAAAATAGGAGCTACTCTCAAAAGGGCTCAAAAATTTTGGTATTAACTTGTGAAGTTTGGAACATACCTAATTTTTGAAGTTTTCATTTTAAATCTTGTCCCAAGTATGTTGTTGACAAATACACGAGTAGAATAATTACGTTGGTGAACAAATTTTGCATTATAACACATTTTAAAGCCTGAAATAGTCCCCCACCCCCCAAAAAACTTGAAATTATAGAGAAATTACAAAGAATACTAGTACTGTTGAAGAATTGTAAAACAGTGGTGTGATACAATTTATGTGAAAATACAAGAAATAATGATGGAATATTAAAAGTAAAAAATTAAAATAATGACAGGATAAATATAGAAAAAAATGAAAAGCGATATAGAAAAAATGTGAAAAATGAAAAGTAAGTGTACGCGTAAAAAGGTGAAAATGATGAAAAGTGGAAATGTGGCAAAAAAAGCCGTTTTAGTCGGCAGCGGCCCTGCAATCTGTACAGCGATATCTATACAAAATGGGCTGATACCACCTTTGTAGAGCAAATACTTTAGGCTGTTATGTTGAGAGCGTTATGTGAAAATGCCTGTGCAAGAACAATACAGTGATTTCGTGTTGAATGCTGGTCTGATCTGATATTAAAATATGGTGGTGAAAAATATATATTTTCACTATAACATGGGAAATGTATATTACATTCATGCAAGGCAGTGGTGTAGTCGGGGGGGGGGGAGCGCGAAGGAGAGGCGCTCCCTTACTTCTTTTTGTAAATAAAATATTTTGTCATTTTTATCCCAGGCAGCCTGCTTTTCAAGGCAGCGACAGCCGACCGGAGCGATACGCGTAGAGAGTTACCCCTCGTACATGCACACGCGTAACTTGACGCGCATACAAGCAGACACAGAAAAGAAAGCAGCGCTAGTGTGTCCACGATCACGCGTAAAAAGGGGAGAGAATGACCGACCGACTTGACCAATTTACAAATCCCTCTATTGAATACCCAGTTTCGTAGTAGCTGGAGGGCAGAAAAACCCGTCCTGCCGCGCGGCTCACGCGGAAAAGTTGAGCCTACGCCAACTCCAACGCGCTGCCGATTCGCAATGGATTATGGGTAAGCGATAGGGGGAAAACCAGTTTTCTTTTCTGCGTTCGCGTCTACGCGCGTCAAGTTACGCGTGTACATACATGTACGAGGGGTAAGAGCCTGGGCCTGGTAGCATGCACTACTTCTTATCTATCTATCTCGTTGTTGCTGGGGCCGATTTGACTGTGTACACATACGTGAATTTTCATTTCGTTTTTGGTTTGCCTTTTATTACCGTGTTTTCTTTTTTTTGGGGGGGGGGGGAGGTTGAAGAGCTGTCTTACTTTTTTTTTTGCCACTACACCACCGTGCAAGGCAGACACTTTTTCGTAATTTGACGGCTCTTGCTAACATTTCTGGTTTTCGATGGATTTACTATGCAATAAAGAAACTACGATTTGTACTATTGTGTTAGAAGACATGGAATTGTGCAGTCACGCTTCTCCTAGCCTTTTATTGTATGACGTCAGGTAATCATTAGTCTTCCTTTGTGCATGGTAATTCTCCATTATCTTTAACATTTGTTTTTGCCTCGTCGTAACTGATTGCTTACAAACTAGTAGAATTCCTGCATCAAGCGTGGCAGTCTTTTCTGCATTCACAAAAGGACTCTGTACATCCACAGGCATCTGATTAACACCCTGCCAAAATTACGTCACATTCCATAGCAGTTTTTCCTTTCCTTTTTCTTTTATTTTCCAACTTTTTTCTGACTTTTATGTCCACTTTTCTTTTATGGTCCTAATGAATACCTCAGTAATTAAAGTATACTTGGGTGGCCAGACAAGTTCTCTCTACAGCCTATAGTCCGTTATGTTGGCGATAATTACACTGAGTGTATCCCGCTTTCTACCATGGTGGAGGGTAAGAGGAGCTGGGGTGTTGAAATGTTGTCGAGCTTGTGGGGGGAGGGGGGTGTTACCACGTGATAACACCCCGCTTCCTCGGTAATACCCCGCTATATCGATAACACCCCACCCCCCACACCGGATCTTTTAGTCTACGCATGCGCAAAAACCGAAGGAGGTCCTACAGAGCCGCACTGAAGACTACTTGTTGTAGAGAAATAATTTTACGAACTGATAACGTCTCCGCGTATATCCAGTTCCCCTTGCAGCTAGCTCAACGACTGGGCCAAGATACCAACTCCGGACTGAATGAGGCCTTATTCTATACAGCTTAGCTCATAATTAGTTGGCGCATCAGTCCTCAGTGTATGTTAATCACATAGGGACTCGTCGTTTGTCGCTTGCACCCCGCGTGGATACAGGCTATATATGTAATGAAAGGGGCGAAACCAGCCAGAAGTTATATCGTAGAATAATCCATACCCGTATCATAGGTAAATACAGATGCAAACCTATTTACGTTGCCTTTTGGACTTATATGTATGCCTGAGCAGGGAATCGGACCCACGACCTTTGAAACCAGGGGCCGAGGTCCTACCGCTAAGCTGTACTGATACGGCCTTGATTTCAAAGGTCGTGGGTTCGATTTTCCGCTCAGGCAGTCTGTCATATAAGTCCAAAAGGCATCGTAAATAGGTTTTCATCTGTATTTATTTAACTCTTGCTGAGCCTTTGGCTTTCCGTCTTTAACCCGTATCATAGGAGTAGAGTTGAGCGTTATAAATTTTACACTTACTTGCTATTATAATCACTGGAACTGAACGTCTGTATTGATAACTTGTCTCCTCACGTTCGAAGTCATTATTTGTACCAGTACGTTGCCCAGAGCGATCTGAGAAGCGTTTCATCATCGAGGTAAAAACCCCGGCTATTAGCGGAAGTTAGACTAGGACAGCAAAAACTAAGAAGCTTCTCAGATCTCGCTTTGGACAACGTAATGGTACAAATAACGACTTGGAACGTGGAACAAGGTAACAATAAAGACATTCAGCGCGAGTTCCAGCGATTATAATAGTGATTATAAAGAAAAAATGGATTGTTCTACGATATGACTTCTGGCTGGTTTCGCCTCTTTCATTATATATCCTGTATTCATACGGCGCGCGAGCGACAGACGAGCCCCTATGATTAATCCCTACACAAGACTGTATACAATATTCCATACGGGGTAAGAATACTGTACAGAAATAAATTCATACAGCCTAATCCTAGATCACATTTTTTTTATTCCTATTTTTTTGCATGCGTATTCTAAAAAGTAGGTGTAACAGTAAATAATAAGTAACCGTGCATATCTCTATATGTAATTCCGTCCATTGAACGTATCACACACCCAGAGAATTTCACTGAATTTTGTGTATACGCAGACTAGGACCCTGTTTTCTGTCCTTTAATTCTGAAGGAACTTCTGTAGAGCTGGTATAATTAAAGATGGTGCCTTTCAATTGTAAAGTAGATTATATAGTAGACGAGTTAAACAACACTTGGCATGACCACTAGGGGCTACATTACTCTTTTTGTCTTTTGTCCAGCGCACCATTAAACAGATTCTTTTTGGTCTCTTCATTGCCCCGCCCTAATTGTAGAGTGGAAAGAACCATCATCTGCTTGTTAGCAGGAATGCCGACCAAAAATGTGCCTCTCTATTAGCGCCATCTTGCCCATTTGCGCCCATCATTCAAGGCTAAAAAAATATTAAACATTTCAGAAATACATTATCCAGAGAGCACGTAAGTAATGGGTCTACTGATTATGGCTACGCTCATTAGCCGTATGGATATTTTTTCCTTGCTGTTTAAAGCTGCACTATCCATCCAGGTGACACCTTTTTTCAGCAGCTTCTGAAATTGCTGTTACTCATCCTAAAGTTCAGAACAGTGAACAGAACGTGAATCGATAAGATGCTTTAGAACGTACGAATAACGTCAGTATCTCGATGACAAGTGGTTGACGTAGTGTTAGTCGATTAATATTTGTTTTTGGAGCGTCATTCCCAGGGCATCTAATCCCCACAACCCGGGTTAACCCTCCGAAACTGCTGGGAAGGAAGACTACAGCAACCACTTTGTCCGTCCGTCGCATTTTTCAGTGGTAGTCGAGTGGACTCCTTGTATCTAATAGATTTTCCGATGTAACACAATAAAATAATGCCCTTTGATCGTCGCATTTAACCACTACAGGAAGACACATAACCATAAAAAAAATTTCGTTAACGACACGCATTAGCTTCATTAAAAAAGTCTCGACACTGTGCTGTATGAACAAATACGAAATTAAAAGCAACAAAGACAGCAAGTCATTAAAAAGCCTAGAAAGAGCACAAATACGCCGTAAAAATACACTTACGTTGCAGGAATGTGCTGCACCCCGTTATCAAGTGCAAAGTAGTTAAAATTACAGCATATGTTTGATGCCATAGTCAAGGCACAAC
>JAHWFP010221906.1:0-11024 GCA_023313725.1 Lithobius niger
GTATTGGGTTCGTGCTCCCAAAATGGAAATCAACAACAACAACAAAATAACAACACAGTATTGGGTTCGTGCTCCCAAAATGGAAAACAACAACAACAACAACAACAACAAAATAACAACACAGTATTGGGTTCGTGCTCCCAAAATGGAAAACAACAACAACAAAAACATGAAAATTTGTTCGGTTGCAGAGGGCTGATGACCCAAAGGATTGAGTTCTGGAAATAAATCAAGCCAAAATTATGCAACTGTGCCCTTAATGTGCCCTTATGTAACTGTGCCCTTGGCTACAATTCACGGACTTTGCCGTATTATGAACTAAACTAAACTAAACTAAAATATTCTGTTCCACATTATGTTTGCAGGAAACTGACTGTATGACGCCACGTTTCCTTGCACTCCGAGTGCAAAAACATGTGGATATCACATTTGTAGACTCTACACAGTTACAGTTAGAGGCTACGAGTGAGATATTTAGGTGTTTTTTTTTTTTACGCGTAGTAGGAAAAAACGTGGCGTCATACAGTCGGTTTCCTGCAAACATAATGTGGAATAAACTATATATATTGAGATTGATCGGTAACTTTGAATTTACGCATCCCCTTACCACCAAAACCAGCAAAAGGCACGCCCTACGGTTAAACTTTAGCTGTCTGCAAAACTTCAGCTCTATGGGTCCAACCCACGTTTTTAAAGAGTGCCTTGGAGAGACGGTTCTAGGTTCTGACGCCATTGAGTGAAGAATTTTGAGTCATTAAAAAAATTGTATGACTTTTCAATATCTACGATATTTTAGACCGTAAATAAACGAATTTTTTAACTCACCAATATATTACTGTTTACTAAATAGCAGACTTGGGGCTGATTTTCCTGTACTTCACTAACCCCACGCATGGGTTTGCCTATAAGTTTTTTTGCAGTCATAATTTATGCATTATTGTAAAAAAAATAATAAGAAGAAGGAGAAAAAAATTGAGTTTTGTAAAAATTCAAAATGGCGGCTGAAAATAGCGTCCACAAACGATTTACGTCAGTTATAACCAAACTCGTGAAGCAATTCAAATGGAATTTGGTAAAAATGTTCTTTGAAATACGGCTAAATGACAGAAGTAGTTGATGTTGAACCACTACCAGTTAATAAATATGAAAAATTAGCAGAATCGCTCGCTCATTCCACGTCGTCTCGCTCCCCTCCCCCTCCCCTCCCCCCGTCTTGCTCCCCCCCCCCCCCTCATTTAATTTGCCGTTCGGTCAGTAGATGGCATCGTATATTCGCGCTGCTGGCCGTTGCGTTCCGGGTACAGCTACTATCTCAGTGGGCCTTGGCTGCTACTCTTATAATTTGCCGTTCCGTCGGTAGATGGCGGAGATGGCATCGTATGCAGCTGCTGCAGATGCAGTTTGCTGCTGCGCTGCCGATGACTGCGTTGCGGAGCTTGTGTAATTATAAATATAGATGGTGGACGAAATTGGCGTCCAAAAAGCTATTTACGGCGGTTAATAATAATAATAAGCAATTTGTTGCTGGAAGAACAGGTCTGGCAAGCATCGCGGGGATCGCTGACTGCCAGCGTAAAAAGGAGCAGCTTTTAAGATGCGTGTAAAAGAGTGAAGAAAAAAAATAAAAAGGCAATGCGAAGGCGGCAGGGTGTAAACTAATGCAAGATAAAACAATTTAAGAAGCTTGCTTAGCCTATAAGTACAAAAAAAAATGGTAAGGCCAATGGAAAGGTGGGATAGAATTTCAACTGCCTTACCACCAAGGTTAGACCTGCCAGGGCCACAAAGGTTCCCAATGGTATAGCCAGTCGAATGGAAAAGGAGAAGGTTGGGTAGCCATTTGTCGTATGACAAAACAATGAATAAAATATGTAAAAGAATGTAAAAAGTTTAAAAGACTTTACCGTAATAGATCGTCGCAAAAAAAATAAACGTAATTTAAATTAAATGATTCTCCCAGCTGCAGTTAAAATAAAATGAAGAAACACTCCAGTAGAGGTTACAGGCAAAGGAATTTATTTTTATTCTTGAGGGTTTGGGGCTGTTCAGCGAACTAGCCGTTTTGCTACTACGTAAATGGAATTGAATTAATAAGAATTAATTAAGCAGTCAGAGAAAATTATATTTTAAAAAGGGTAACGTTATTTCGTAGCAGCTGATTTGGTGAGTCAATTACCGTTTTTTTATGTGAGGGGGGGGGGGGGGAAATGGGGGATCCCTCGGTTAAGACTGTTATTTTATGTCGGTTTGTTAACTCTTAACTCCGTAAATGTCGGGAAAATGTTTAGCGTTCGCTCGAAGCTACAAAATTAAGCTGTTGCAGCAGTATAAACCAAATCCCATCCATACCCGTTTCGGAAAAAAACTGCCCTCAAGTAATGCTCATTTCAACACCCTCCTTGTGTTCTAGTGAGTAAACAACAACAAAAACCAAATATTTATAAACAAACAAAGCGCCTTCTGACGTTGCCTGAATCCCATTTTAAAGTAATAAATGCCTCGGAACGGGCCAACATTTGGGATCACGTGTTAGTTATGTTTTGCATCTAGACGATACAACATTTTGAACCACCAGCTGCCGAAGACAGAGAGAAAGCTAGCTTTCTCATAACATAAATCCATAACCGCATCACGACTGCAAAAATAAAATAACCCCGAACTCTTAACTAATTCTCATTCTCATTTTTAATTTTTAAACGAGGAAGCGAGGCTTTGGTGGCGAGCGGCAAAACTTTTGTTGTCGACTAGCTAAACTAAAAGACTTTTGCTTATTATTGACTCAAGGCGCACTTTTGTAAATTACGCTGCGGACGTTTGACGGCGAGGCGTTGCAAGGCGCCAGCGCCGCGTTTCATTCGACTAAGGGATCATATTCCAATAGACGCGAAGGCCCTTTCGCAACACATTTTGCTAATTACTCCCCTTTTTTTGCTAATTACATAATGCAATGGAGGCGTAAGCTAATTGCGATTAATTTACGATTTTCCCAGCGAAATAGTAATTAGCAGAGAAATTAAATCAAGGGGGAATTAGCTTCAACTGGCATGAGAAGATTGCTTCAAAATCGATGGAATGTGTTGTCAAAAGTATAACAAACAAAATTAAGAGTTGACGTCACAGCGAGCAAACAGCCCCCTCCCCCCCTCTCCCATCAAACCCACCTCCCCCACCCTCACCCCCTTCCCCTCCTCGCGAAACCTGCCAACGACAAATCCGTGTAGGCTTAACATTCAAGTAGAAAACACACCGCCAATGGTTTAAGTGATAAGAAAACACCGTAAGGAAATAAATTATTGAACAAACAACGAACGTCAAGCGATTACTGCCAATCAGCTCGGTTCGAAGGATGAAAGGAACCGTTTACGCTAATGCATCGCTAACTAGAAGCGAGCGAGGAAGACGATGGGGAAAAGATCATCGATATACAGCGTGATCGGTGAAATTGTAACCCAGCTTGGTAGCTAAAGTACTACTGAACGATATGTTATGACATCCGGGTGATGTGATGAGGCCATGAGGGGCCATTGATCGGACAAGAAATGGATGACCTTGTCAAATGTTATCAAGGTCATTCAACTGCTAAGTTCTTGAATATGCATCACATACCATAAGTATAAATTACGTAAAATGGCTTCTTTCGACCCCTGATTGGCATTCCATTCAAACATTCCGTCGTGCAGGGAAGCATCGCTTATTTTCAGGGGTCGAAAGTAGCCATTTTACTAAATTTGCAATACCTATGACGTACGTCAAATGGCTACTTTCGACCCCTGAAAATAGTGATGCTTCCTTGCACGACGGAATGTTTGACTGGAATGGCATTCAGGGGTCGAAAGTAGCCATTTTACTAGATTTGCAGGACCTATGACGTACGTCAAATGGCTACTTTCGACCCCTGAAAATGGTGATGCTGCCTTGCACGACGGATTGTTTGACTGGAACTACTACTACACGCTTGTGGGACACTTTTGGCCACTTTTGATTCATACTTCTGATATTTTTTTAATTCCTTTTAACTCATTTTTGTACGCTGCGTCTAATGGCGAAAATCGTTTGTCTCTATCTAGCTGGTACCGTTCCGGAGTTGAAAAAGGCTATCCGTCTTCCTAGCAATCTGTAACACAGAAGTAATAATAATTACCGATACACCTTAATCCCCGACGTATGTGCAGAAGTGGTGGTTAAGGAAATTCGTTAAGTTTCTAATAGATGGAGTCAAGGGGTCAACTTTTTCTTTGAAGCATAAACGATTCCACCGAAGCTACTTGCCTTGATATATCGTCAGGGTGCTGCCTCAAAGACAAGTGGATGATCCATAGGGCAACATCTTCAGAAAAGACATCCGTCTTGAGAAGTCCGATGATAGCAGCGAGGTGTGAAGTTTCATGGCTGTTGGATTTAGATGAACAATTCTTCCTTTTTTTCTGGGTTATTAGGTGTGAGTCTTCTGGCATTCTCCTCTGCTAATCAACGAGGAGGTTCAATAAAAGTCTAAACCAAGATTGTGCTGACCAGTACGGTGCCACCAGGATGAATGTCCCTTCCGTCCTGCAGAATTTGTCTATGACTTAAAGTAGGAGGTTAAATGGGGGGGGGGGGGACAAGGAATGCTGTCCCTGTCGAAAGAGTTGGCGTCCGGAAACGGGCTCATTCAATGGCATAGCCAATTGTTCTGGTTCATTGCAAGCAGGTCTGTTAGGGGGGTTCACTAAACGGCAAAAATCCTGTTGCAGATCGTATGTTTGTACACTTTGTCGATGGAATCTTGCTGCATGACAACTCGTCCGCGAGAATGTTACGAGCCCCTGGAATGTGCAGTGATGGCGACATTATGTTGACTGAGGTCATTAGGTCAGGTATGCTGGAATGAGTTCCTTCACCTTTCCATAGATAGGCTATTGCAGTTGTGTTTTCTGATTGAACTTGTACTGGTTTTTTCAGCAGTTGGTTTTGAAACTGCTTGATTTCCCCCCCCCAAAAAAGACAGCTCTCAGTTCCAGAACGTTGATGTGATAGGACTTCTCGCGCTGCCCAACCTTTCATGGAGGCATGCAAGAGGACAATCACTTGTGAGTCTTTCTCCTGAACTGACACTATGGTAATTGCAAGGTTAATGGGATCACACCACCGTAGAAGATCTTTGATAGGGAAGTGTTTACAATCGTCTGTTGGTACGGTTTCGGGTAATTTGTCCATACCTTGATCCGATACCAGTGAAGACTCCTCCTGGCTTTTCATCTCTCATATAGAACAAGGTCTGTCAGAGAGAGTCTATTAATCCAATTATCTTGCAAGGTTGAGCATCGAAAAGGATGTGGTTTCTTTCTTCAGTTGAATGAATCATGAAGCTTGTCAAACGGAATACTTCTCCCAATAAAACAAATGTTTGGGCTGGAAAGAGACGTGATTTAGGAAAATTCACCTCGAACCTTAGTTTCGAGATGACTGTGACGGTCTTGGTCAGTTCCACTGACAATCGATGCATTCTCTGTTCCTTAGGACCCAGTCATCTAGACAGGCGTGAACTAAGTGGCCCTCTGCATGAAGGTGGCTCAAAATCGGTTTGGTGATGCTCGTAAACACTGATGGTGCAGTGCACAGGCTAAATGGCATGGTCATGGTTCTTGGGACCAAAAAGATTGCTTGAACTGTAGAAACCCGGTGTGACGGAATTCTTGCATTCTCAAATTGTTCCTATTGGTCAAAGAGTCATCATGACTTCTTTTAGGTGCTGAAGGGTTTTTTTTTGTGTGCCAGTTCCCATGAAGAAGAACTTAGAAGCTGAGGCAACTTGGAAAACTTCGGCTTGTGGTTGAGTGAAATCACTGATATGATAGGGTCCAAGCATCGTCCGTATTCTCGCTTGACACCTGATGAAGAAAATGTGTTGTGGCCTATAGAGATTTGTCAGTATTTCCGTAGTCCTTTGTCTATAAGAGTACGAGACTCTTCTTCAAGAAATTTGCTTGTTCTCATTGTAGTTTCTTGATTTGTTAGAGTTGGGGTTGGAATTCTTCCCACGATCTTTTCCACGAAAATCGTTCCAAAAAAGGATGTAACTCTTACCGAAATGCCTCCCATTTTCCCACGTCAGGGTGCTGGTTAGATTTGGAAGCTGCAAGGAGGAGAATTAATCTTTTCTTTAAGCTCCATGCTGAGTAACTGAGCAATCTTTAAAAGGTCTCTTCTGAACAAAGTCTTTGTTTTATGAAATGGCACTGTTCTCAATTCCTGTATTTTGATTTCATGGAGGTTTGTTGCGGAAGTAAGAACTGCACATAACTGAAGTATCGAGTTTACTACGCCATGGGTTTGACAATATAAGGCTTCGGTGGTGTACTCCAAACTTCATTTGAGTTCATGAAGGCATCTCTGAGCTTTTTAATCACTACTTGGCATTCAAACTGCACATTGATGCTTGCTCAAGGTATCCAATAGCTGCAGTATACATTAAAGCCGCACGAGATGCTGCCGTAAATCTCATTCTGTGGATGTTTTCAAGTGTTTCCAAATGTCTGCTTTGAATTTACTTCCTTAAGAGCTTTGAGCTTGGTGCCGTACTCCAGTGGCACTGAATTTGACATGAAGTCCGCCTTCGGGAATGGTGCGAATTGTAAAGGTCTGGCCATTCTCCCACGGACATTAAACAGAAAGTTAAGCTGTCCTTTGATGGGCGGTCCCGCTTCACTTTCCACTTCTAACAGTGAACCATCTCCACACAGTAGGCCCCCACTATGGAGCAATGCTCGTGCAACAGCTGATTGAGAGAGAAGTTTTCTAGATATTTGTTGCTTTGTGTGATCAGCAAATGAAGAATCAGTGGGAAGTCTCCTGTTCTTCTTTTTACTCTCATCCGTGTTAGGTGTTTGTAAACATAATACATCCGGGGCAGTTTTGAACACCAAATGGTCGATCTATTCCATCGGAAGGTTGAGATAAACACCTTCCCCGCAGTAGATGAACATCGTCTTGTCCATTTCCTCAAGACACTCGTCTGGAAAATTAACACTGCGGCTGGAATGCTGAGGTGATAACCGTGAAGGCTGTAATGTTGACCTGCGCGAAGAATCGCCAGTGGATCTGTTTCTGTGTGAAGATTCAATAATATGCGAAGGATCACTGTTTCTGCCCATGAGCGAAGGTTCCTCTTATTGTGAAGGCTCCGGTTCATGGCTTGAGGGCAAAAGCTGCTTATGGTGCGAGGGCTAAGGCTCTTGACATTCTTGCCCAATACGAGTCGATTCTCTGTTGGGCAAAGGCACTGAGTGACGATGGCATTTGGAGGATCCAGTTACGGCAACGTCTTCGCTGGTCATCTTGGACTGCAATCCAAAAGGATGGATCCCATTGATGTACAGCAGAGAATCTCGTGGAAGTGTTGGAGGTTTACCTTTGCTTTTGTCCTTGGGCAAAGGCGGCAGACGAAGTGGAGGTAGTAAAGGCTTGTCCAATCTGAATTTGTCACTATGACGGTACGAATTCTTCCTCTTGCGGCTGCGGTGTTTATCGTAATCTGAATCCGAAGATGGCAATGTGTCTGAAGGTAACTTAGAAAAAGCCCTATCGTCGGATGGCGGGGAAGGGGCGGGGGGCAGAAGCGAGGGGTCTGTACATGCTGCTGATGCTGCTTTAATATGATGATCCTAAAGTTTAGGACGTTTTAAAACTTTTTATTGTATTATTAGTTCTTGTATATTACTTTCTTACAAAATCCTCAGGCTTATTATTCCGGATACTTTTTTACTATGGAAGTTTTTTTTCTGCTGCATATCGTATAAGAATTTTTTTTCTTGAGGATTTTTATTCCAGGTATTTTTCCGTGGATTTACTTTTTCTGGGGACTATTTTTTCTTGAGATTTTCTTTCGGGGAACTATATTTCCCGGGATTTTGGCTCTCCCCCTCCCCATCCTAACTCCCACCCCATTCGGGCATACATGGTCCATCTAGTCTAACTACTGCAAGATCTGTTGCACTTACCTAATGCTTGAGGGTGTCCATGACTGCCGAAATTGCATTTGTAAATCGAAATTGCATTCATAAATCAAAAATTTCGTGTTGCAATGGATATTTTGCTATTATCTTTCATTAACTACGTTTTTTAATATTTCCATTCCTTAAATTGTGTGCGTTAAAAGTGTCTTTAAATCAATTCTCTTTTGAATGTGAGGCGACACTGTATGTAAGCTTGCGGGGATCGTTCCAAGTAATTTTTAGAATTGGCTGCAATGTAGAACGCTCATCACCACTTCTACTTAAGACATTAACTGGTCTATTTGGAACTGCCAAGTTCTCCGCTAAAGGCTACCACCACTACATCTTGAAGAATTCAGGTAAACTTTGTGCGTGTTGAACCAAGGACCGAACATCGCAGAAGTTCTCTTTACATACTTCGCGTAGAAAAACCATGTCATTAAAAACAATACTTGAACATTTTACGAGATAACCAACTATTTTACAACGGCAGTTTTAACTACTTACCTTATACTGTATGTGTAGTATATGTTGTCCACCCTATCTCGGTGGGCAGTGACTCTGTCATATTACCCGTACGTAGGAGGCGCTTCACGCACCACCTACCCATGTGAATTAATGCTATCTGTATGCACACCCACCAGGATGTGCACCATGGTAGCGTAGAGACTTAACACAGGGTGTGCCAGGGTGTGTACCCTGTTATTATCTAACTTTATAAATATAGGTGCAGTGCACTTGAACAGGTGCTATTTTTAAAAAAAATATTAAAAATATGCAGACAAACAGTACCTTCCTAAACCACCGAACAGAGCGAACAGAACGCATCACTGTTAGAGACAGTTTGGCTGCAAATTTGACGTCGCGTGTGCGCAGTAACGTTGCATCAACCGTTTAGTACCTTCCGAAACTAATCACGGCGCAGCAAAATCAACAAGCTCAACAGAGCACTTGTTACGTCATACCGTTAACGTGACCAGACGTGGCTAATGGATTGGACCAGGCTACGCTGATGGAAGTAACCAGGCGCGAGCAATGCAAAATTGCAAACCATCTCGGGGAGGTGGTTGCATGTGTTTGCCAGTAGTGGAGCTTTTGAGCATGCGCAAGGCACCGGAAACAGATTCATCGCTGACGATGTTTGACGTAAGCAAGCCATATCAACACGGCTATAGTAGGAAATGAGCTGAACTGTCACCAACAGTGGTGCGCTTGGTTCGTTCTGTTCGGGGCTTTAGGAAGGTACTGACTGTCACAATTCAGTTGTGCATTCGACCACGCTCGTTTCGCTTCGTTTCGTAGCGTGTGATGAATGTGTGGTATAAGAGAGACCACACATTCATCACACGCTACTAACAACAACGGAGACTATCGGGTGGGCGTAAGTAACAAAGGGGTACACAGAAGTTTAAGTTCAAAACTGTACGGGTGGGCTTCCACTACATCACAGGAGTAATGCAGAGAAGTTAATGGTTTGACTTAGTAGGGGCAGAACAGAAAATTGAAATCTGGGTACCTTCTTCTCTATGAGCGGCAGAATATGGACGCGACAACCTCCAGTGCCGACTGTTTATCTATACTAACTAAACTTTAATTATACTAGTCGGCAGTGCCACCACAATTAAGAAGTTACAAAAATTTTATTCCAAGGCTCACGCTCATTCTCTTTTTGTGTGTGTGTCTGGCCCCTACCTGCAGTCTACAGATGCTACGACGGGTGATGCTACGACGGGTGTTATATCTTTACACCGCGGTTTCATTACTCGTCATCCAAACTGCGGTTTATTTGGCAAAAGTTGCCTGTGATTGCAATTCAAATATACAAAACATACCAACTAGTAGTAGTTTTACTTAGAGGGAGTCCGAGTAATGCAAAATTAGTTGACAATTTATTAGCTGTTGATTATTGCAACTGAAAATAAGATCTCAGGAAAAAAAATAATAATTACTGCCATCGCTTAGCCTCGAGCGCATTTTCGTACACAAGGCTTCCACTAGCTGAAAGGCTCTCTCCGATTCCAAGCTAGTTGGTGGAATCTTAAAGCAATAGTTCGTTTTCGTTGGAATTTTGTGAGTGAGCTCGTAAGCCAATCGCTTCATTTACTTTGTTAACGTTTTAACGTATCACCGTGAAAATAAAAACATTCTTAATTTGTAGGCTACGTAATACAAAACAAAAATACAAATAAAATAATAATTAAAAAAAAAAAACCCGTAACTTTAGCGAGGTACGGTTAGCTTCCGAAGAGGTTTTGTCGAAATAGGTGGCCTCCCAACCGCAGAGAAATTCGTACTGAATAGAACTCCCAAGAAAAGAAAGAAGTTAAGACGCATAAAATTAGGGACCGGTCATTATTTATGGCCAGGAAAGGAGGAGAAGGGGGGCAGAGGAAACGAAAGTGTGACCGCCAAATTTTCGATGCCCCCCCCTCCCCCTTCGATGCCTTGAAAAAATCTTTATTCCCCCACTCAAGATCCAAAAATAATGTGACCCACCCTCAGTAAATACGATTTTCGTATTTGAGTCGTCTGCGGATGATTCCTTGCAGCCATATTAAGCAAGGAGCACTCTTCACCAACAAGTTACCAGTAGTTGTAGTAACGAGAACATTTCTTGTTTTTAACGAAAAGACACTGTTGGGTTAAAAATATTCTATAAAACACCGATGTTCCTTACGTCATCTTGTGCCGAGTTTCACATAAGTACAATGACTGCAATGTTCGCTTATATGGCAACATCCGTAACATAGTCAGCAACCGAAAGACAGAAGATGCCAAGAAACCAGGAGGTAAGGTTCATTGAAAACTTGATTGATAAGAACTATTTGAAGTACGGTACAAAATGCCTCAAACCCGTTTAAATCCTTACATTACTGTGGGGGAAGGTGTCGGGGGGGGGGGGGGGGGGTGTGGGGGAGCAAGATGAGACGTTTTTAGAGATTTTGACTGTTGAAAGTGTCATTTTTGAGGTCCAAAAATTACTTTTTGTTTCAGTTTGGGCAGTGCTTTTTATGACCTCCCGCCATGTTGACGGGACCTAAAAAATGTATG
>JAHWFP010221908.1:0-20771 GCA_023313725.1 Lithobius niger
TTTTTTTTCGTAAACAGTTCCGATTGGCGGGTTGTTATTGTCAGTTTCGTGTGGAGTTGTGTGGTTTTGTTGTTATTGCCAGTTAGGTTAGGTAAGTTTGGGGTTTGGCATTACATACTGACGTAGTTAACTGGTTGGGGTTTGGGTTTCATACTGTGGCAGTTAATTGGTTAAGTTATGTTAATGATGATTTAACGAGTTTCCACAGTTTTGGATCAATTTGTAGTGCCTAAAAAGTGAAAACTAAAGGTGAAAATTAAAGGTAGGTTTTTTTTTCTTTTTTTCGAATTTCGGGCCATGTGCGTAAAGGGAACATGGGAAGAAAACGGGCTCTCGTCCGATTTTTTTAATGACTACAAATTACTTGCTGAGTAATGTTTTCCACCTTCCATTTTTGAGGCAAATGCACCGATTGGCTGTGGTGAAGGTCCAAAGTTAGCATCGCACCGTGCCAGAAAGCATGAAACTGTGTGAAAGTCCGGTAAGTGAAACACTAAACCCCAATCAGTTCATTACCTCAAGTGAAATGCCGAAGCCGGTTCCTAACCTAACCTAACCAACAATAACAAAAAGCCATAAGAAACTGACAATAACAATCCACCTATTTGAACTGTTACGGGGAAAAAATATCAGCTGGAAACATGGGAAGAAAACGGCATCTCGTCCGTCAGCGCAAAAAGTGCGGTTTCATTAATTTCTAACGGCCAAACGAAGCCTTTGCCCCAAACATTTTATGGGAAAATATTGTTCAGTTGATCATTTTACGTCATTCTAGCCCAACGAGAGATCAATCGGTGAGGAGCCCTTATTTTACCCATAAGCCGCGTAAAGTAAACTTGTTCCCTCTATTGTTTATTTTACTATCGAAAGTGATCGTGGAATGTATTTATAATTCTGCCTTTATTCCGTTATCTATGCACCTAGTATGCACTATCCCGTTGCCTCACACATTTGTCGAATTGATCTACAACAAACTGTTACACTAAATAATCGATTATACAATAATTACCTGATTAGCAGGAGACACATAATTACCCGAATTGCCACTACGCGTAGAATCGTAGGATAGCCTTCCCGGCAAACCGTACAGTAGGCGCCATTTTTTTTTTCAGTGGTTCGTCAATAGCCCAATAACAGATAGAATTCCGTTTTCCGTGCATGTTGTCAAAACCTGAAATAAGCTGGGCCAGTTCCGTTTCAACTTTTTTTTTCTTAGGCTACAGAAACATAATTGGCAAATATTTTTAGTCAAAGACCTACAACTCTTCATATGCAAACGATTTAACCATAAACATTTCAATAACAACGTCTACAATTAGCTGGCACGTCTTCTAATCGAAATCATGAAAAATGGACTAATATTTCAGTCACTTCTGGCCAGACGCTAAACGTGATAGGCATGACCCGTTCAAATAAACGACTGGAGTGCGACGTGACGTCATTTAACATTAGCTCACGACGCATCCCCCTTTTCTCCCCGACTGTATTTCAATAACTGCTTTATGCATTACTCGCATCGTACCCGACTTCACCCGAGGATTTGTTTGACCCGTGGTTGTTTGCGCGTGCTGCCTGATCGTTCAATGCAACAGTCAATTTTTCTTTGTGTAACACTCCCTTTTTCCGTCAATCATCTCCCTCCGCAAAGCAATATCGTAATCAAATAGTGGCTGTAACATGAGCACTGCCCCACCAACGGTAATTCCCGTTCAGGCCCCTCCCCACTCCCAATAGCGTGCGAAAAATAACTGTCCTTCGGACATGATGTCATTTAAGACATGCCTTTGTGATGGCCGCGCAGAGCAAATTGGTAGTCGAGGTAACAATGTGCCAATTTCAACTTCTTTTCAGAGCAACAACGTCCCAGTTTCAACATCAAGCCAAAGCATTGACCACTCGCACGTTTTCATTGTTCCCCTTCCAAGGGTCGTTGTTCCGGTTGCTTTATTTCTGCTATGAGACTTTGGTTTATAATGTAAGAAGATATGCATAAGCAGTTGAAAAAAACAATCACTGAGAAACCCAGCATTCACTAAGCAAGTAAGTCCGCTCATGGGCGAAAGTCAAACCGTCGACAGTGGCACACTCCGCAACAAAATGAGGTACATTGTCGTTATAATTTGTTGCAATTGTAAATGTTATGAGCGGTCGCGCACGCAGTGATTGTTGCT
Organism: Lithobius niger; assembly: GCA_023313725.1. NCBI lineage: Eukaryota > Metazoa > Arthropoda > Chilopoda > Lithobiomorpha > Lithobiidae > Lithobius > Lithobius niger. The sequence goes on from JAHWFP010221908.1 coordinate 2,172, forward strand.
GCTTGCTTTGAAACAATTCAGCTGAGCTCAGAAAGCGTAAATCTATGAAGCAAATAAGCTATTTTATTGTTAATAGCTGCCGATTCCGGACTGGCCTCGAAATTAAGAAAGTAGCTTAGTTGGTTTAAAAGTATACGGGTTTAGCCGAAACACGGGGTCTTTCATTTTATCCATCAAGTATGAACTGTTTTCGATGAAATTTTGAAATACATAACGCGTGCACCAAGAATTGTTATGCACCGTAGCAAAGACCTCCCACGTGCACGAAGAATGAAAAACACGTTACTTTTAATTGTAACGATGAACTTTAATTGTTGGCTGCTGCTGCTGCTGCTGATCCTTGAGAGTATAGCTTATTAATATAGTAGATAGTTTAGGCTAACTTCCATTTTAGGTACGAAGTATAATAGAATGAAGATACACAGTGGTCTAAAGCGGGAAATCCGAGAATAGTTTGCATTATTAAAACCATTATCTATAGTCGTGGTTTGTCAGGAATTTCGTCGTGAATGATGCTAACTAACCCCGACAGTTGACTAAAATTCCCAATGATAACAGATCTGTGTATATTTTGTCTGTACGTATCACTGAATGTAGAACTTACTGATTTACGTGTGTAGTTTCTTACAGGGGCCTTCGGCCCTCTCCAATCACTGCCTTAGTGTATGTTTACATGAATATGTGTGAGTGCTGCCTATGGACGTTTCCTTTTGGACGTGTCAGTATGGCTTAGTGATAGGACCTCTGCCTTTGATTTCAAAGGGCGTCGGTTCAATTCCCCGCTCAGGCAGTCTGACATATAAGTCCAAACGTCAACGTAAATAGGTTTGCATCCGTACTGATTGCCACAAAAAAAACCAGTTGAGATAAAAGTTGTTGGTAATAATTTAATCTAGAATATTGGTCCTACACCTTTTTTCCATATTTTGTATAGGTTTAGACCGAAATGGTCATTTTGGGTAATTTTGACTAAAATCTACATAATAATTCTGGATGACGGGCGAAAAGAACCGGCAACTAAATTAGAAAAGGTCACAACAGTAAGAATCTGACAATCACTTTAATCATTTTTCATTCTTCATTTTTACCAAAAGCCCTTGTCGATTTATTTATTTATTAACTGTTATTGCTACTGTATTGTGGTGTCGTCATAGAGGCACCACAATGGTAGCCCTTTAAGTCCAATTGTCAACCCTTTCATAGCTTGCCTTAATACACCTCCATAGTTAACTTACAGTCTATCCATATCATGTCTCCATATGGACTTCTTGTCATGTGACAATAGGTTATATAAAGCCATGTAAGCTATTGATTAAAGTCCTTCAAGTATTAGCCTACAGCACAGTTGTTTGCCTGGTCTTTACTATGCCTAAGTTGAACCCACTAGATGTATGACAACCACCAGCATACGTTACAGCTACTGGGACGTTTGTAAATAGTTGAGATAGTAGTTGTTTGCAATAAAGTAATCTAAAATGTTAGTCCTAAACTTTTTTCCATATCTAGTACAGGCTCGTCATTTTGGGCAATTTTCAGCCATACTTTGGCAGTTTTCGGGAATATTTGGCTTGTTTAAAGCCTCTATTTGCCAAATTACAAGTTTCAATTTCTTTTGCGTCGTTTCTACTTCAGGTGGATGAGTCCAATTTGATTCATTCGAAAGGTTGGAATGTCTTCTTTGCATTAAGGGCAATTTAAAGGGTTTACGTTGTTAGGGACCAAGTTGTGCCCTTTTTACTAGAGGCTGGTATCACAGGGATCGTTCGATTTTTCGTGCATTTTTAAATTTAAACTTCTGTTGTGACGTTTCTAATTTAGATGGATAACTCCACTTAGATTCGTTAGAAAGGTGGGGGATGTCTTTTTTTTATCAAGGGTAATTGAAAAGATCTACCAGAGTTAGGGACCGGACTACGGACGTTTTACTTGGTGCTTGTACTACAGGCACCATAGTATTTTTCACTTATTTTCATCTATCAACTGCTATTGTGACGTTTCTAGTTCAGGTGGATGACTCCAATTAGATTCATTCGAAAGGTTGGAATGCCTTCTTCACAGCAAGGGTAACGGAAAGGTTCTACCAATGTTAGGGACCGATATACGCCCGTTTTACATGGTGCTGTTAGATTATTCATTTATTTTCTTAATTCCAACTGCCGTTGGGACATTTCTAATTTAGCTGGATGACTCCAATTAAGTGCATTCGAAAGGTGAGAATGGCTTATTGCATCAAGGTTAATGTAAAGGGTCTGCTACTGTTAGGGTGCGACCTACACCCGTTTTACTTGGTGCTTGCATTACTTGCACCGGTCGATTTTTCAATTATTTTCATCTTTTAACAGCCATTGTGACGCATCTAATTTAGGTGGATGACTCCAATTCTGTTCATCTGATAGGTGGTATTGTCTTTTTTGCAGCAAGGGTAATTTTAAAGGTTCTACCAATGTTAGGGACCGATCTTCGCCCATTTTACATGGTACCGTTAGATTTTTCACTTATTTTAAACTTTCAATTGCTGTTGTGAGGTTTCTAATTGAGGTGGATGACTCCAATTAGGTTCATTCGAAAGGTGAGAATGTCTTATTTACAGTGGTAGACCCTAATGCAAAGGGTCTACCACTGTAAGCAACCAATCAACACGCGTTTTACTAGGGGCTCGTACCACAGGCAGTATTTTATTTTTCCTTCATTTTCAGTTTTCACCTCTTGTTGTGACGTTTCTAAGTAAGATGGGCGAATCTAAAAAGGTTCCATCGAATGGTGGAATTGTCTTCTTTGCATCAAGGGAAATTTAAATGGTCTGAAACACTGTTCGGGAAGTAACAACACCAGTTGAAAATTAAAAGTGAGCGAAGAACTGAATAGTGCCCGTGATACAAACCCCTAGTAAAACGATTATTCCTCGGTCTCTAATAATGGCAGATCCTTTCTATTACCCTTACTGCAAAGAAGACATTCCCGCCTTTCGGATGAACCTAATTGGAGTCATTCACCTATATTTGAAACGTCACGATAAAAGCTGAATTTTGAAAATGAGCGGAAAATTGAATGCTGCATGTGTACCAGCCCTTAGTAGTACGTTGTACCTCGGTATCTAACAATGATAGATCCTTTCAATTATCCCTGATCCAAAGAAGACATTCCCACCTTTCGAATGAATCAAATTGAGTCATCACCGTATCTGAAACGACGTAACTGCACTTGAAACTTGTAGGTTGGTCAATTGAGACATCCAAAGGTGTTAAATAAACCAAAATGACCGAAAATGGCCCAATATTACAATTTTATCAATAATCGTAAAAGATTATGAAAAAGGTGTGTGACCTAAAAAGGTGTGTCTGAACCTTTTTGGTAGCAATAACGCTTTTGAATACAGGTGAAAATGGAAAAAAGTTAATAAATTTTGACCTTTTGACCCTAATTTGACCCATTCAGCTGCTGCGTAACAAAGCTTATCATACTAAGATTTATTAAGTACTACATGCTGTGTCATGTGGTATAAGTAATCTTTTGTCAACTTGACTGGCACCGATAAAGTGTCTGGCCCATAGACTATTACTGATATCCCTATCAGATCCATTTTGCGTTCCATTTGGTTTTTTTCGTAGAGTATAATTATTATTTTTCTTAGCCTGCTGAAGTTGGAATTCTTGCAGAAACTAACATTACATCTAACTGTACCCATGTTAGCGTCTTGTTTATGGTTTATTGCTAGAAATCACAACAAAGTGCAACGAAATTAACTGAACAAAAAAGGCTTCTGCATTTAGAAAAAAGCATTAGGGTTCGTATCCCCACACTCACAGCTGTGAAGGGCCACAAATAACAACAGATTAGCGTTCACTCGAACGCAACAAACTATATTTTGAACTCCAATTCCAGGGAATAAGGACTATTTTTGCTCAATGGTTATGTCAGAAAGTAAAGGCAGCTTGTGTTTGAAAAGTTAAATGTGTGGGTGTTTGTGTGTGTGCGAATAATTTGTGTATTATGCTGACTTTTTTTTATAGTTGTCTGTGTTTGTTGTTGTATATTTTCAGTCTGTTTCGTGTGAGTGGCTATATGTGCACTTTGAGTGCATTTAGGGCAGTTTTTGCCTGTGTTTGTGTTTGAAGGTTTGTGTTTTAGTTCTAGTTCGTGTGAGTAGTTGCGTATTCATTTTGTGTATGTATTTTTATCTTTCAATTTTGTAGGTGTCTTGCTGTTTATGGCGTCTGTTTTGTAAGTGTTTGCGGCTTTACGTTTTGCAATCTGGAGTTCAAATTATAGTTCGTTGCGTTCTAGTGAACTCTAATCCGTTGTTATTTGTGTACCTTCACATCTGTGAGTATGGAGATATGAACTCTAATTCCTTTTTTTCTAAACGGCAAAGCCGTTTTTTGTTCAGTTAATTTGTCGGCTTTTTTCGCTTCCTTTTTATTGTAATTGCTATGGTCTGGTGTATCATGTGTCCACTGTCTACCGATTTTTTGTTTGCGAAAAAACGGAACATCAGAAATTCACATTTATGTTCATATTCCGCCCAAGCTTTGACCCATGTTTATTACTTAATGGCAACACGCTCGCGTGAGTCTACACTTAGCAAGTGCCATCTCCATGAAAAGTTGGTTCTGTATTGTTGCAAGCAGATGCATTATCGCGGCAAACAATCGCGGAAACAATTTAACTAGCCTCCCGAAGCTAGCATTGAAGGACTAAACAAGCCATTCAGTCATGTCAGCTGCCCAATTTTAAGGCCAAGATTTAAGTGCCAACCTGGGGGCCGTTTCACTTTGGCTCTGAATAACGAGTTAACAGATTTATTTCATAGCTGGAAGGCCGACAATGCTAACTCAATTCAATTCAATTCAATTACGGTTTATTGGTGCCTCGGCAAATGAAAATTTATTGGGCCCAGCGCCCACCCTAAGTACAAAATGTACAAGCACTCAAACACACAACGACAATGTTACTTTCCCCGTGCCCAAACATCGTTGCATCTTGTTTGAGAGAGCTCATATACAAATTTGTGCGCCTCGCCTCTTTATTATACCATTGTTTCGTGTTGCAGCATTGTGACATTTTGATATTGTAAGCCGCTGCGCCTCCTCCACCTGTCCAGTTTTTTTTTAATTCTCGTGCACAAACTCTTATAAGCACTGCCGGCCATGTTAATGACTGTGATAAAAAGTTCATGCAAAAAATACAGGTTTCGTTCATGAAACTTATACGGCAAAATAATAAAAATAAACGAACTTACTTTAGGATTTTCCCACAAATAGGTAACATTAACCCCGGGCAAAACAAGTAAGTCAAAAATATTCCTTTCGCAAGATGTTGGTGTATTGCTCAAGTTTGACAATTGTTGTTGTAATTGGTCAACCACTTGGTTTCCAGGACAAAATGTTATTGAAGGCGGGACCAAAGTTTCATTGACTGATACTTCAACATTGTTTCTCGTTGGATGTTGAAGAAAACGTATAATTCTTATGACATTTACAATCGCAAACAAAATAACTACAAGTACGAGAAATATTGTTCTTAAAACAATAGTTGTCTTTTTTGGCTCTTTCTGATTTCTGTTCAACAATTTCCACTTCTTGTATGTCTGCGTTACGATGCAAAACAATGGATCCTTCGGAGATATTTTGGGTCGCTTTTTTTCTCTCTTTAACATGGAAAAAATCACTTCAAACATAGTCAACACAGAAATACCCAGATACATTCCAGAAGCTCCACCGATGTCACTGAGAAGCTGGATAACGTCGCACAAGAAACGTTCAGATAGATGAGTTTCATGCGGATCAGAAAAGTCAAACGTAATATTGAAATAGTTGGTATTCAGATCAGACGCAAAACTGCGATGTATGAATTTCTTCACTTCACATTTACGAGTACATGAACAGTTCAGGGTGTTTTGCCCCATGATTGTCTGAAACTGAGGGATGAACTGTTCCCTTGCATTTGATGATGGTTTGCATGGGGGCAAATTAACTGCTTTAGTATGAAATGGGAACCTGTATGATAGATAAAATGTTTAAATGGTGTATTACAAGACAATTAGAATCGAGCATGGACTCAGCTCGGCTGACACAAGAAATACAGTCAGTCCTGGGAATTTCCAAGAGTTCAGCGTCTTAAAATTAGTAGACAGTAAGTTGGTACAAATTCATTTTTTAAACAGTTACGATCTCTGCTTTCCACAGTGGTCATTGTGGCTGAGCGATGGCATAGCTGAGCCTCATCTGAAGCGTATGATCTCGCCGATGATTGGAAAGAGTGACCCTGGCAAATCTCTGCTAGTCAGTGCCAGAGTTTTCATTATGTTCTCTAAGCAGTGGTAACACTTGATATTTGTAGCAGCAGAACTTAATGGAAAATTACAGCAATGGCAGGAATTTACCTGTGAGCGTGCATGACTGCAGGTCTTTTTAAAAATCCTGAAAAATTTAGTGCACATTATATTAAAAAATTTCGCCAAAATAAGTTCTGAAATCCGTCATATGCTGAAACACGGTCTCTGAACAGCCCAATACTTCTAGTTCCAAATTAAACTCTCTGTACTCTCCTGATATTGCATGCTCACAATAATTGTTGCGGAATTGTGACCAGGTACCAGTGACCCTAATGGACCCTTAAAATGTTAAATAAATGCTTAAAGTTGTTTATGAAGATTTTAACAGTATCAAGAACAAGTAGAAAATGTATGCTGATTTAATAGTAGTAAAAAGACTACAGAACAGCTTTGCATATGCATGCTTATTACCTGCAAACACTTGTATTGAGAAAGAAATTTGTGTATCATTCTTCAATGCACTTAGTCGATTCTTCGTTTGAAATGCATCGATGGTTTGGCCGATCTAAAAAACTAACCTACGACAAGAAAATCAAATGATTATGAATTGTAGTGTTTCCAACTATGCTTTTTTTTATTATAAATATAACCATTTAAACTGATAAATAGGGTAGGGAAAGAAAAATTATTCTTTTCGTTAAATAAATAAATAAATAAATAAATAAACACTTTTTTGCAATTGCAAATGGTTAATCAAGGATTGAAGGATCGCTGAAATCCTGCCAACTCTAAGAGAGAAAGAAACATGAAGTTTAACATCTGGAAGTGAAAAAACAAGTGCACCCCAATAGAAGGGTGTCGTTGACTAAAAAAAACATCTGGGATTGAAAGTCTCATGTCAAGTTTAGGGGTAGGACCGCTGCGTGACTTTGTCGTGATTTATGCTGATTAAGCACTTCCGGATTGACTCTACAGAACACGACATAACAGTAGTAGTCATGCATTCAAGGCAGGCACGGAAGTCACGTCACAGGGGGGTGTGCGTCACTACCCCCACTTATAACGTCACTTCCGGTCCAAGAAGGCTGCGCCCATAGGTTGACTCCTCAAGATGGCCGAGCCCTAAAATGGCGTCTATGATCACCCGTAATTGATGACTGTATACAGACCTTATTACCCTAACGTCACGGTCACCACAAGTCGATCCAAACTATATAAGTTAGTCGTGTTCCATAGAGTAATGGACAATTTAGCACCAGTCAGCAATAGAGATGGATGAACGTCTTTATACACCTTCTGGTCGGGAAAGAACCTTTATCAACAGGTGGCCGTACGTCAGAAATTTGTCAGCGAGAATACTGGCTGCAGCAGGTTTCTATAGATGTGAAGAAGAAATTGATAAGAAATACAAAGCAAACGACGTTGTGATGTGTCCCTATTGTAAATTTAAACTTGGTGATTTTGTGCAGAGAGACCAACCATTGTTAGATCACAAGAATTGGAGCGCATACTGTCCATTTGTACGTGCATTTCCGACCGGAAACAGTAGTGATGACCAAGGTGAATATTCTAAAGTTTATTCACGCAGGTCCTATTGTGAATGTGCAAGAAAAAATTGTGACAAGACAATGGAGAGGAATTGATGTAGCGCCTTCGCAGTAAGGTATAAAAGAGTAAGAAACAGGCAGATTTGGATCATACAACCGCCGAGATGAATGCTGATCTGTTCACTCTGTCAAGACGGGGGAGTACGTTCGAGGGAAGATGGGAGCACGGAGGTACCTTAACACCACGTAAAATGGCGGAGGCAGGGTTTTTCAGGTGTGAATGACAATGTAGATCGAATGTATGATGCCCCAGATACAACCATGTGCGTGTACTGTGAGGTGTGCATATGTAATTGGCAAGTTGGTCAAAATCCACTAGACGAACACAAAGAGCAGGAGAAATGCTGTTTATTCCTAAAACAGTTCCCAAAGGGTTACGATTGCATCGAACATAGAGAGAAGGACATCGTGTATCCACGTGGTCGTGACGAATGTGATTGTGATGCTCACACACCGTACAGAAGACCAGAGAGACCCCTGTTTCATCGATCAAAGTCGGATAGACCGTGATATAAAGGGATGGAATAACATGTGACCGTTACATAACCCTTCAGACCTTACACGTAGCGACACGATGGACATGAAGCAAACACACTACCTGGAAATTGTGCTACTCTGTTTACTCCTGATCGATACGGCATTCATAATAAACAATACCTTCGAATGCCATAACGAGGAAATGGAACCTAACCGAATAGAAGACTGTGAAAAAATTCCTTGTTTGTAGAGACTTGTGTCATATCTAAATCGACAGCAATACGACAACACCAACTGTCTGGGTGAGCATCATGTATCAAACGGAATAAGTCTGACAACAAGATGTGACGAGGTGAACACATTTCTGAAGGTTAATAAGTACATCGATGAAGTTACTAAATATAGTTTTGGTTTGACGCAATATCAAGTTGAAATTCTGTATACCCACTTGACTGCTTCCTCCAATCTGTCAGTTAAACAGCCTAATAATAGCTTCCTCTTTCCTATTTCTGGCTTTGATCCAGCTGTTAGTAAACACAGTGAAAATTAAAAAAAAAAACATGAATGAAGTTTTTCTTTACTTTCCGTCTATTTACTTAAGCTAGCGACCAGTCACGGATGACATCATCGATCACAAATGACGTTACGAGTGAAAATTTGCGCAGAGTGTGTCTCTGAAGTATGGTTTTCCTATCAGTGTTGATTGAAAACCGTATCATACTTGATACGGTATTCAACCAATCAAAAAGCTAGATAAAGTTTTTTTGTGTGTGTGTGATTTTGGTCACTTTGTTGGTCAGTCGAAAAAGACTTATCTATTTTTTAGGTAAACCAACAAAGGTATGAAAGTTAGTGGAGCAAACCGGAGAATCCCGGAGCAAACCACTCACCTGACTGGAAAATTTCGTGATAAGACCAGAATAAAAAAAAATTACAGTCACAAGGCAAATTAAGCCAAAAAGTATTATTTGTAAAAATTTTTGAAAAGGTGACAGAAAGGTAAATTTTGAACGTAACATATGCAGCCATTTGCTTCCTATTCCCTATCTTAATATCATACTGTATTGTAAGAATACAGTATGATATTAAGAGATACCCAAAAAAGTGTACCCGTCCCAGTCTTTCTTACCATATTTATTCATTGAATGACTAACGTATTTTGTGTACCTTAAAGCACAGTTGATTACAACGTTCTTTTACTTCGTCCCTAAGACGAAATAAAGGCGAATAGTAATCAACTACACTTTATGGTATGTTTCTTCTTCTTTGTCTCCCTTTTTTTTTTGATTTTCTTGCTCTCCCCGTTATCGTGGCGGGTGATTGACTGGCGTTCCCATCGTCCGTTGGCATTACTATGAATAAAAACGAAGCTATACTTACTCACCGTCGTAAGAGGAAACGTAAAACACGCAATAGGTTAGCATTAATAAACTAATTCTGCACCGACTCTAAACCGCTCGTTGAGACAGAAACGTTATTCGCCAGGACCTGACGAGCACGGCCGAAGACAGTATTCTATCCCATGCACTCGACAGATCCTTGCCCGTGAACGGCAACGGTGGTGGCGTCTGGGACGATGGTGGTGTCTCCTATTGGACGGGAGGACGTGGTGGTGGTAATGGTGGCGACTGAACGTCCACGTTGGTGTTGTTGTTGTCGCCACCGACATCAACTACGTAGTCCAACGCCCGCCGGCATACAATGTAGACCATGCCGGTCTGCAGGAGACCGGCAACCGCTGCAATTACCACACTAACTGTTAGCTGCCACATCCTGAGTCTGAATGAATCTTAAAACCAAAGGGAACTAATAGAAGGGAACACTAATGGTTCGCAAGGCGAGCCTAGGTTCAGTAACGGGTCAGACTCAAAAAGCCGCTCGTGAATACGTCTCTTATGAAAGTGTCAACTTAGACGGAAGTCACTACAGAGTTTGTTTAGATAACGCTAAAAGGAAAAGGACATTAAACTAACCTAATGAACACCATAGCATATTGGACATAGTTTGCAACTTGGACAAACTTTGCAGACTTCCACAACCCGACCATTCCCGTAATATTCTTTTGTTCTTAGACTTTTTTTACACTTTAAAAGAAAAGAAAAAACAAAACAATATAATGGCAATAAAAAGTTCTCCATCTTAAAAACTTGTAACAAGTAAATGAAAAGGACATAAATTCGTGCAGACGAAATTAATAACCGTCATAAACACCATGTGGACGTGAAAGGGTGCCTAATATACGATTTGAAAAAAATTAGTTAAATACCTAAAGAGAAGCTAGTGTAAAGAAATAACGAGGAAACAATATATTACATGTAGAACGTGGTCCAGGTCTACCGGTTCCGTCTTTTGAACGCTGCGATCACCACCCTACGTTAAAATCGAAAATAATTATCATTTGGTAAAACAAACAAATTATGAATAGCGGTTCTGAACGAAACTAAAAATAATAAAAAAAGAGAAACATACGTTCAAGCTCTCGATTATTTCCTGTACGACCAACCAACACACAAGTGACATTTTTAACAGTCAACGAGGAAAACCTAACTCATATATATAAATATGAAATTGCGTGCATTAGGTATTGCTACATTCCGAAAACTCGTGTTCGTCAATAGAGATTATTAGGTAACGGCCGAAAATGGCAAAGTGATGATTACGTGATTCTGTCTAGACGGTTCATCGTAAAACAAAAGTCACTAAAATTGCAGCAGAATGTCGAACATTTCCGTGTAACCAAACATTATCCCTATAGAATGTGAGTAGTATTGTATTAGGCTGTCATCCGTCATCGTTAAATATTTCCTCACCAAAAATTGCGACGTAATGTCAAACGGTACACGTAAAAAGGGTTAGGAAACTGAAGCGTCATGTATGTACTAACAGAATGTCAAACGTTATACTTAAAAATTGTTAGGAAACTGCAGCGTCATGTACAGTAAGATGGCAAAGTAATAATTAAGCTGAAGTTCATAAACTGCAGAGTCATGTATGTAAGGTCTTACAAAAGAAATAAAGGCGTGCGGTTGTCAAGAAATTTGTATAAAAGCTAGTAGTTTCCAGCCAAAAGCTGTACTCAAACCCACCTCAAGTTTCGTACGCTTCACTCTTGGTAAGTCAGTCCTAAATTAACCTTTTTTTCTTTTTTCCTGTTGTTCGCAGGTATCATTATTAATATTTTTTGTTATTGCTCTTATTAGAATTATTATTACTTTTCGTTGGTATTATCGTGAGTATTGAACTACGAAATAACGTAACAGCTGAGGTATTCAAAGTTAATGAGTATATTAAAGTCAGACTCGAGAGATTTGACGAGGAAGGAGTACCTAGTTCGGAAGGTGTTACGTTCAACATACAGGAATGGTATAAATTCGAACAAAAACTTCCTCAGTGGATTAAACATTTTTATGACGATTCACCGCGTCCATTGTACGTAGGACCTACGTTAGTTATTTCCTATTTCAATAATTTAGTTGATAAGTACATAGTACTATCGTCCCATGCTCTAGAATCCAATAAATTACACGTAGGTCAAGTCCGACCTCTAAACAATGCTTGTGGTACGATTGAGGAGTGTCGACAAATGTTGTTACATGGAGCGCTGGAACATCGTAGTATAGTATCTTTTCTTTACTTCTCAGGAACGACCTACCTACATACATACCGTTATTATTTCGATATATATATTTGCATTATTATTATTATTATTTCCAACAATGTCAAACGAGCAAAATCAGTATCCTCTCAAACCCGAAATGTCGGTTGATTCAGGAAACTGTATTTTCCTCTCCTGCAGTAAATTCAATGGTGTGACTTGGTTTCATATTAGTACGTACGTTAAAAAACCCTTAACCTTTGTACCTACGGGACACGGGGTCTGCTTTACCATGGACGAGTGGTCTAAAACAGTACCATTATTTGACAGCTGGTTGGTCGCGATGTCCGGTACATGTCCGGCTCAGATTTTGTATACAAGACCTAAATTTAGCATCTCATACTTCACCGTAAACAACGAGAAGGTGTTCAGCGTTGTAACGTTGGAAAAACAAACAATGGATCCATCACTTGATCAATTTAAACCATCAAGTCGTCGATTGGCCAAATCGAAGAATGGGCTCACGAGCTCGATGTTGTAACTCAAGACATTCAAGTCTGTTAACCTAGCACGATCACGATATTCGAAAAAAAAAACAAAGCGGTAGTAACTACTAGCACAATGACGTTCACGTGATCCGATATTATGTAAGCTAGCGTCTATTAATGATAATAACAACACTAATAATAACACTAATAATAATAATAATAATAATTTTTTATTGCATGAAAAATACTCGAAGTTTGAATTAACAAACTTGTATGAGCAGCAATAAATGTACACGTTTTATACATGACAATTACATTACACATATATGAAATAAGAAACAATTACAATTAATACTAATACATTTTAATAACACAATAAGTCGACGAGTACCTTTAATAATCATTAAAATTAATTTTGTAATTTATATTTTTTAACTAATTCAGTCTTTAAGATTTCATTGTAATTCAGCTTTGGACTGATATTCTAACATATGCTTATTTAATTTATTATATATATTCGGTATGTAATAATTCTTATTTCTTGTTCCATATGTATTGTTCCATTGTGGTAATTTAAATTTCTGTGATGTTGTTCTCAAACGATTACTTTTTGTTTCATCATATATTTTATATTTATTTTGATAATAGTTTTTTACAATTATTATATAATCCCTTAAATCTGTTATTTTTAAAATATTATGTTTTATGTATATTTCATTAGTTCTTTCTTGATTATTCCCGAACAGGACCTTAATTGCCTTATTTTGTACTTTTTGAAGTCTTTGTATTAAATAATCAGCTGCAAAACCATAAATTTCAATTCCGTAGCGTAAAATACTACTTATCCATGCTTCATATAAAATTTTTTTATTTTTATTAGACAAAATGTATTTAACATTATATAACTTTGGTATGATTTGTCTAAGTTTTGTTATTATTCTTAAAATCTGTTGTTTGAAGTTCCAATGCATGTCAATTTCTAATCCTAAATATTTTGTTACAATTTTAGTTTCAATTTCTTTGCAGGTTTCATTACAACTATTATCACTTATTCCGGACTTAATTTTTTTACACTGTTCAGAATGTGTTATTATTCTTGCCTTTTGTTTATTTTTCATTTTTTGTACTGTTATTTCAAGGTATGATGTTTTTTTCTTCACTAATATATAGTTCATTTTCCATTAACCATCCATTAATCATGTCAAAGTCCTTTTGTAAGTTGCTGATCATATCAGTATAATTTGTATTTATTGAAATTAAGATTGTATCATCTGCAAACATATAAACTTTAAATTTTTTAACAAATTTATCGATATCATTTACATATATTAAGAAAAGTAGTGGTCCCAATACGGATCCTTGCGGTACTCCATATGTGATATTTGTATAACTGCTGTAGTTTTCCTTTATCTTAACTGTTGATTTTCTATTTGTTAGATAGCTTTTTATTAAATTGTAAATTTTTCCACGCAGACCAATGTTTTCACATTTCTTCAATAATATTGTTGGATCAAAAGAATCAAAAGCTTTTTGCAAGTCAATGAAAAACAGCACCGACATATTTTTTTTCATCTAGAGCCTTTGTTATTGTTTCATTTAATTCTATTAATAGATCAGATGTACCTTTATTTTTAGTGTATCCAAATTGTATGTTATTTAATAATTTAAACTTTTCAATGTATTCAGTTATTTTTTTTGAAAAGAATCTTTCGATTATTTTATCAATAATAGATAATAAAGAGATTGGTCTGTAATTATTAAAGTTATTTGCTTCACCTTTTTTAAAAATTGGTCTCAGCACTTGGATTTTTAATTGATCTGGCCATATTTCTTTTTCAATCATCCTATTTATCAGTTTACAAATAAAAATGCTGTATTATCTTCTGATTTTTTAAAATTTTCTGTATTAAAACCATCCATGCCTGTTGCCCTTGTATTTTTAAGTTGTTTTATTATATTTCTAATTTCAGTTGTTGTTGGATTTTGTACAAAAAAAGGTCTTATTATTTATATTTACAATTTTCCTTTTAATCTTTTCTAGTTTTGTTTTATAATGATATCCCTCTTTATAATTCTTTATTTTTTGTTCACATTTTCCCCTTAATTTTGGTATTTGCATTATAAAAGTATCATTAAAGTCATTTGCCAGTTGCTGTATATTTGTTTCCTTAAAAACTTTCACTAGCTGATCATCAATATTTTGGTTTTTCTTTTGTTTCCCATTTATTTCATCAATGATACTCCATATCGTTTTACCATTATTGATTTCCTCTATTTTACCTCTGTAGTAATCTTGTTTACATTTGTCAATTTTTTTAATGTTTTTATCTTTTTTTTGATTTTTGTCCATAATTTATTTTTTTTATTTATCATCTGAACAATTTCATTAGTTATCCATTCTTTTTTTTTTTTATCTGACTTTTACTTTTATTAGTTTTTTTGTAGCCTATTTGTTATTTGATTTTTTTCGTAAATTTCTCTTATTGAAAGTATAATCTCTGCACGCATTTCATTTGGGCATTCTATTTTATCCAGACAACACCAATTTTTTTGTTGGAATACAGTTATTATTTTTTATTTTTATACTTTTTACTGTAATTTTCTTCTACATTATTATGATTTTTCTCTTTGTTTTCAGTCCAAAGCCAGCATGCAGTAATGTAATGGTCTGCTATTTTCTTTTTTATAACTCCACTACTAATATTCTCATTCACTTTTGTTAATTTTACATAAATATGGTCAATACATGACTCTTGTAGTTTCACTAAATTGTTGACAATTTTGGCTTCTTCCCTTGTTACAGATTCAATCAGATTTTCAAAGCCTGCCGTCGCCATTACATTTTCATATTTATCAATGTTAAGTGGATCTTGTTTATCTTCGTTTCCATTTTCTCTCTTGAGAGTGTCAATATTTATGTCTCCTATAATTTGTATTGTCATTATTTTCTGCTTTATTTTTTTTGGTTTATAATTTTTTTTAGTTCTTGAATGAATTTTCTCTTATTCGATGCAGGGCTTCTGTAAATTGCTATTATTTTTCATCTTTGTAGTCCTTTCTCGAGTGTAATTTTAATATAATCCTCCTCCACTATTTCTTCTTTTTTAGCTTCTATTATATTAATATTATCTTTTACATATATCATAATTCCTCCTCCTCTGATTGTTTTTTCTCTGTTTTTGCTATAGTTCACATAGCCAGTTAGTTGATAGTTATTTGTTTCCTCCTGTTTTATATTCACTTCAGTTAAAATTATTACGTCCCATATCACTGCAGTTTCTAACATTTCATATAAAAATAAATCCCAATTTTTTCGTAAGCTTCTCATGTTCACATGAAAAACTTTTAGGCTACAATTATTTCCAATGTCCTTTTTCACTTCTGTTTTAACTTCATCATTTTTTTCAAATATTTTGTTTCTATGCATTGTTATTGTTTTGTTGTAAATCCTTTTCTGATTTAACAATTTTAACTTCACTTTCATTTTCGTTTCTTCTCATCATTATTATTCCTTTCTTGAACCACACATATTTGTAATCATTTGTCTTGGCATATTCTTTCGTTTTCCAAAAAAGGTTCTTAAATAAGCAGTCATGTTCTCATTGATATAAACACGGCTACGATCTCCGTTTCTATAAATATCATCATTAGTAACAACCTTTTTTTTGTTATCCAACCACGCATCTCTGAATTCCCTACTTCTAAATTGTATGATTATGGCACTTTTTTTCCCCTTGTTTCTGTTGGGTATTCGATGCGCGGCCTCCACTTATTCAGGTTTGTAGCAACGTATGTTGTAGTTATTAGCCACTATCTGCACTATTTCTTTTAAGTTCTCTTCTGGCATCCAGCCTAGTTGGTTAATCTCGATGTTTCTGTTCCTGTCATATTGTTCTTTGTCATGCGTGGACATTGCCAGTTCATGTACTGTTTTTTCCAATTGTTTTTCCATATCTTGTTTTTTCTCCAAAACAGCAATTCTTGCATCCAATTTTTTCGTCTCTTGTACTTTTTGTGTATTTTTGTTTTCTAACTCCAATATTCTTCCCTCCAGTTCCTTTATTTTTCCTAGTGCTTCTTGATAATAATAATAATAATAATAATAATATAGCTTTAATCATTTGTACATGACATGTAGGTAAATGGTGGACAAAAGGCACAAGTCAAAAGACTTGTGTGTGCAAGCAACATATTTAACTTCACAAAATTTTATACATGATCTATAAGATCCACTACATGTTAATAAAGATAATATGACACAAAGACAAAAAGTAGTATGAAATATTAACTAATAAATAAACTTATAAATTTCAAAGACAATAAATACATCTCTATACATACATAAACTAAGTTGTTTTAAGCCAATGTTTGATTTCCTTTTCCATGAGTTTATAATTTTTAAGACATCTATGTTTAACAGGCATTTTGTTGAGGTAATTTGGTATCATGTATGAATGGCCCATTTTGCCATACGAGTTTCTCCATAGTGGTTCACAAACCCATATATTATAACCTCTAACAGATCTCTCTGTCTCAGTCCTATATTCTGTTTTAAAGTTATTTTTCCTTATTACTTCAAAGCAATGTGACTGATTTACAGTTAAAAAGTTTAAGTGGTTGTAAATATCTTTGCTACTTTTTAGTTTTTCATTTTTAAAAAGAATTTTAATGGCCTTGTTAATTACTTTTTGCAGCTGTTTAATGATTGATTTTGATGTAGATCCATACAGGGTAATTCCATATTTCACAGTTGACATAATCAGGGATTCGAAAACCATTTTATTGTTTCTAACATCAAGAACATTTTTCACATTGTAAAGACTTGGTAGTATTTTCCTAATTTTTATTGTTAAGTTTTCAATATGGGTGTAGAATTTCCAATTAGTGTCTATATCAAGACCTAAATATTTGGTCTTGTAAGTTCTTTCCATTTTTTTAAAACCACATTTTCCCGTTTCAATATTATAGTTATCTTCACAGATAATAATATCTTTAGTGATGTCCTTCATGTGAGATGTTTTTAAAGGTAAGAAGCATGTTTTTTCCTTATTTAGTATAAGGTCGTTTTGTAGCAAATAAATTCTGAATTTGTCAAAATTCTCTTGCAAATGTTTTGTCATTTTGCCATCGTTAACATGTATCGATTGCAAGAAAATATCATCTGCATAAAGAACAATTTCCGTTTTCCAATTAATATGTAAGAGGTCATTGATATAAATAATGAAAAGAAGTGTGCCCAATACAGAACCTTGTTGGACTCTATGTGTTATCGCTTTCCAGTTACTATTTTCCTCACCAATTTTTACACTACATTTCCTGTTTGTTAAATAACTTTTAAAAATATTGTACATTTTACCTCTTATTCCATGATTGTGTAGTTTCTCTAAGAGAATATCGCCTTTGAGAGTATCAAAAGCCTTGCTTAGATCAATTAGCACTGCACCAGCAAATTTCCCATTATTGAGAGCTCTTGTGACGTTATTATTAATATTTTCAAGTGCATTAATTGTACCAGTTACTTTTCTAAAACCAAATTGTTTGTCATCTAAAATTTTATATTTATCAAGAAATTTCTCAATCCTTGTTGCAAAAAAATGTTCAATTATTTTATTAAGTATAGGAAGTAGTGAAATAGGTCTATATTTGTTCATGTTTCCCTTATCTCCCTTTTATATATCGGTCTAATTATTTGTTTCTTAAGCGCATCAGGCCATATTTCACTTTTGATTATACAATATATCAAAATCACCATAAATTCACATGTTTTCTCTTCTGTAGCAATAAACTGTTCAAGCAGAAAACCGTCGTGTCTACTCGATTTCTTTGTTTTCAATGAGTTAATAATTGCGATTATATTATAATAATTAGCCTCTTGTATTTCCATTGTATTTTCAACACTAATTTTTTTTTTTATGTTTAATACTTTCTTTAATCTTTTTATTTTTACGGTTGTTTAGTTTCAGTTCTTTTAGGTCATGATCAATATTAGGTACTTGTTCCTGAAAGTTTGTGAAAAATCCTCACATATGGTCTTTATTAGTATTAAAAAACGCTTAAGCGTATAAAATACGGATGTAAGCCTTAAAAACTTAAAGCTTTAAAGGAACAGATATTGGAAAAAGACATGTAAGCCATCAGCGTCGCACTAATACGTGTAAA
>JAHWFP010221910.1:0-16391 GCA_023313725.1 Lithobius niger
ATTTATATCTGTGACAAGAAGTAAATCGCTGGCACTTGAATACGGTCAGGCTAAAAAAGAATGGAAGAATAAATTTTACGTTTTTACGTTTCCTTTTGGACTTATATGTCAGACTGCCTTAGCAGGGAATTGAGCCCACGACCTTTAAAACCAAAGGCCGAGGTCCTATCGCTGAGCCAAACGGAAGGAAACGTTCATAGGCATCATTTCGCACGGGCTTATATACATATAACCAGAAACTTCCAAATCGCCACTGGAGAGACGCTTATTTGCCACGCCACACTTCAAGTGAAACGAATGTAACACTTAAACGTGATATAAGGATTTTCACCTGTATTTATTTAACTCTTGTTGAGCTTTTGTTTTCCGTCTTTAATCCTTATTTCACGTTTAAGGGCGGGTTTACGCAATGGCAATTTTCTCGCTCACTAGTTTTTACTTGGTTAATACTAAATCTGCGGCTACCGTCTTGCCTTTACCGGAAAATGCGACTTTCGAGTTGTCTATACGTAATGACCATGGCAACAACGCGGACGCGGATATTCTGCTTCTGCCTCGCGACACGACGTACGATGCATGCAGCATGACAGCGTCGATTTATGACAACAAGAAAACAATTTTTGCTGCAGTACAAAACGACGGACTGATTTCTGAACGCCGGCATTCGATAGTTTGACTTCGATTCGATCACCCCAAAATGGACGCCATGTTGGTTTTAGAATACTCGTTGTGAGCAGTTATTTATTCTATTGTTGTCTGATCACTGTGAGGAGCTGAGCTTGTGCGAGAATAGCAGATTTTGGAAATAACGTGAAATGACAGCAATGTTGTAGCGATGTTTAAAATTACTGTTGCACGTTGTTTTTTATTCGTAGGTTGTTATTTATAATACATTTAATTTGTTATGTATCTCCGCATTCATTTAGTAGAAACCGGAAACTGAGCGTAAATAAATATCGATTGACTAGCAAACAGCGTTCGGTGAGCGAGAAGGCCTTGTTGCATGAACGCGCCCTAAGTGTTCCATTCGTTTCACTTGAAGTGTGGTGCGGAAAATAGGCGTCGATAGGTACATACGCACGTGTTAAATGCAAAACTAATTTTTGCCAATAAACTGAAGCGATGGATGTAACAATGCTTTAGTTCAGGTATATGTATCTTAATATTAAACCGCTGGTCAGGCAGCGTGCTCAAAAATACATAGAAGGCGTATGGACGACATACACGCCTTTCACAACAAACGCATAACAGCGCAAACCTTTCCAATGTTGCAAACGGTGAATCAAACACCACCCGTGCACCATCATTCACCGCTGCCTAACGGTTGTGCCATTGTGGACAATGATAATAAAAGGATTGTTGTAACTAGGTCAAATCTTGAAAAATAAAATGACAAAGGCATCATTAAAATGACGCCGTCCGGTGGAAATGTTCGTTTGAAAAGTCCATGTAGTCAGGGTTACGGGTAGTGCCCAATAAGTGAGCGAAGCGAACGAAAATCAGCGTTTGTTAGCCAGTGTGTGCAAAAATACATAACGGGATACACGCCTTCTACAACAAACACATGAGAAAGCAAGCCGTCCCAATGTTGCAAATGGTGCATCAAACACCACCCGTGCACACCACGGATTTCAGCTAGTCTACGTATATAATCTACATAAATAATACCGGAGCAGGCAGCCAAGTCACCGGCCACGCCATTCCGTCGTACAATAAAGTACCCCACCATGTAGTGCCATCTGTTGACGGGATTCGCCTTCAAATTCGGGTTAGGACACTTTTCCAACATCTTCGAACAGACGGCGCCAATTACCAGACCTGCCGCACCGTTTTGGGGTTCGTTTTTTGGTATTGTTGTGGTACCAAAGCGGCCAACAAAGTTTTAGTGCGTGGACTGTGCCATTGTCGGCGTTAGAACTAAAAAAAAAAAAAAAACCCTGTCTACTAAACCAGACAACTTTAAACCCAGGGCGGTAGCTAGCCCCCTTGCCGCCCAAGGCGAACCAACTGCTCGGCGCCCCCCCCCCCCCCCCCCCTCCTCCCCTAGTGAATCAATCGAGAGGCGCCCTCCTCCCTTTCATTCACTATCGAACTATTCATATAATTATTATATGAATAATAGTTAGTATTTAGTTTGGAAGCCTCAATAACATTTGTGACAATTTTATTTTCATTTTCTTGAAATAGATAGTGAGGAGGGGGGAGGAGCCTCTGAGTTAGTTCGTTTGCGGGGGATGAGAGAGGGACTGCCACGTAGTTGGTTCGCCTTCAGCGCCGAAGGGGCTAGTTACGGCCCTGTGTTCAAACAAGCTTCTGTGCACGTCATCCTAAAAAAAATATTTGCTCTGCTGCCAGGCCCTAGCGACATAGAAGCGACTTTGTTGCTGGTTGAATACAATACATATTCGATTCGGGCTAGTGCATCTGTACGTGACCGAGTCTCTGACAGTCTGTGACTTGGAAACTGCTTTAAGAAGCAGACGCAAGTACAGTGAAATGACTCTATATAAACTTTTTTCGTTAATTTGTGTGCAACGCCATCCGTTAAAAAATACATTTGTACATTACAAACAACTCCGAAATTCGGCGAGCGCCCCCAGGAAGGCAGCGCCCTAGGCGGGCGCCTTGGTCGCCTTACCCTTCCTACGGCCCTGTTTAAACCAAACGACGAATGATTCTTAATTCTAGGCCCACAATGGGCCTCGAAATTGGCAGCCTGATACGATGGAAAGGCACATTTATTTCCTAAATGTTCACTTCCAGAAAGTAGTTAAATTGTTTTTAAGTGGGCGGCAACAATCGTTGCTTGTAACAATGTCGTAATGCACGAAACCGTGGTGAATTGTTTCAAAGACTTAACTTAAACATAGGGTTACTTGCTTACTAAATGCTGGATTTTTCAGGGCTTTTTTTATCCTTCAGTCAAACATACCCATGCGACTTTTACGGGGCTGCACCAAATGGAAATGGAACGGGGCGGCGCTTTCGGGGGTGCGGGAGAAGGTGCCAGGTAAGTGTGTGTGGCGGGCAATGCGCGCTACCGAAGTGAATTGTTTCAAAGGATTAACTTAAACATGGGATTACTTGCTTACTGAATGCTGGATTTCTCAGTGATAGGGTTTTTTTTTAGCCGTCAGTCAAACACACGCCATCGACTTTCCGGGGCTGCACCAAAGCGAGAATGTCACGGGACAACGATTTCGGGGAGGGGGAGGCGTGCAAGCGTGTATGGAGGGACACGTATGCGAATCTGGGAGGGGGCAGTAGTGTGGGGGGTTAAAGTACTAGTGGGGAAAAGGGCATATGTGGGAGCCATTCACATTTTCGGTTTTCGGTTTGATAAATTTAAAACCAAAGACCAAACACCTGGAGGGAGGCCGGGGGGGGGGGAGGCCACGTGCAACAACGTACGGTAAACCAGTGCTTAACTATAGCGGCCAAGCCGCGTGTTGTGTTGGAGCTGATAAGTAAACTGACAACCGAGAGGAGAGATTTGCCAATACAACCACTTTATCTTATCAACGCAAACTAGGCACGTTATCGGAATGCTTGAAGCTATGTCAACAACTTTACAAGATTACCAGCAAAATTATTTTGCTTTCACAGGAAGGGAAAACTCACCAGAGTAATAATTGAGTCCACTTTGAGCTAATGTTATAACGTAATGATTCTTCAATCAAATTACATTGTTGCTTTCGTGGGGACCTCATAAAGTGATTCGTAATAATTTGATTACGTTTGTTTATTTACCACACCCGTTCCCAGATATGGAGGCGCTGAAAAACACAAAGCTGGAACTAATACTTTTGGTAACGGTATATGTAGGTTTCCCCTCACCTCTCTTGTAGGAAAGTTATAATTAAGAAATATTTTTCGTAACGTCTCTCTAATATTTATGTCCCACTCGAATTTCGACCCCACCAAATGACCAAGTTGTCGACGCGCCATTAAGCCTCAACCCCCCACCCCCACCAAAAGAAATGTTCGAAAAATCAAGTACCTAGTCATTCAGATGGATGAAAAAAGATGTATATATAATATTAACTAATGGAAATGCATGTATCTTTTTTAATTTTAAAGTGTTTGATCGTACTCCACTTTTTCATTAGTGGAGGACATTGTGATGTTCCTACCACAAAACTGTATTAGAGTTAGGCTAACTAACTGTAGTTATATATCAATGGTCCATATTGATAATACTATATTCAATAAAGCAAGAAATCACAAGGTAAAGGGTAAACAAAGCAAGCAGTCAGCATTAAAGACTGGCCTTGTGAGTATACACAATACACTAGTCTGAGAAAGAAAGAAAAGACAAATGCCCCAACTGGGACTAGAACCCAGGATATCTCATTTACTAGCCGGGCACCCTAACCACTGTGCTAGTGGATCGGGTTCTGGCTACAGGCTCTAGCCAATCTAAGTAGGTGTTCAATCTTTCTCAGTGGTGACCTAGAGATCACAAACATACATACAAGGAGGGAAAGCAACATAGTTTCTTGCCGTTGCACTAGAAATAATGCAAGTAGTGTACGTAGGCCAAGAAGCAATGTTGCTTTCCCTTCTTATATGTATGTATGTGATCTCTAGGTCATCACTGAGAAAGATTGAACAGCTACTTAGCTTGGCTGGAGCCTGTAGCCAGAACCAACCTCGGTAGAACAGTGGTTAGAGTGCCCGGCTATTAAACCGGATGTCCTGGGTTTGAGTCCCATTCGGGGGAGCTGTCCTTTCTTTTTTCTCAGACTAGTGTATTGTGTATCATCATAAGGCCAGTCTTTAATGCAGACTGCTTGCTTCGAATACTGTATCCATATGAACATCCACCGTGGAGTGCTCCACTCATTTGATTAAACTGGTATGTAAGGAGACAGCACCTAATGTAAGGTGCTGCCTCTTAACTATCTGTTGTTTTCAGAACCTCGAGTCCGTGTCGCTCTTTGATTAGATGGCTTAGGCCATGCACCACGTAATATAAGCCTAGCCCTCATATATTGCATGAGAGAAAGAGACGAATGCACCTAATGTAGACTGGAGTCAATGCAATGTTACCTGCAATGCAAAGCGAAAATAAAATATAAAGCAAACTGCGGACATCACATCTATTACCCAACATTTCTTTTCAATTCGTTTGGCAATGTCAACATTATATCCAGTTGCAGCGGGTGCTGAATTCAGTTACACAAACCTGCGCTACGTGTGAATAGAACGTAAAATCAATGCAGGCAGTAACATTAATGCCATAGTTACGGTTAGTTTAGTTAGCATCCATGTCGGTATTTAACGTACCACTGTCTGCGGATGGTCCTGAGAGTTCTTAAAAATTGAGGCCAGGCTGGCCTATGCAGTTTATTCTACCCTTAAAGCTGGAGAAGAGTTCGAACACTAGCTGTTATCAACATACCTGTATTTTGTCATTTTTTGGATAATGAGAGGATAATCAGACACTATCATGATTTTGGCCTGCTAGTAATGTTTCTACTTAGGTTTACGCCAAAACCCTAGGTTTTGAGAAAGTCGTAGCCTAATATCTTTTCCCGTTACTTCTGCTTCACCAATTATTTGTCTTTGCGTTTATGAAGGTAAGCCCTTTTTCCCCTCTTTAAATTCCATTTTATTTTCAAAGCAATGATCCTTTTTGATCATTAATAGGTATGTCGTGAGATTCGCCAGTTTGCAACACAATGCCGCCTTTAAGTGTCGTATAGTAACGAGCTAAATAACTTCAGCAACAAAGGGTAGAAGACTGAAGTTTCATCGTAAATTATAGCAATTATAGCTTCAATTCAAAAATTATAGCTTCAGCTAAACCAATGATGTTTTTGTACGCCTGAGGGTTTTTTGTAACTTAGGATTGAAATAACTACATAATATCAAGAAAGGATAGTACATTTAAAGGAGTACAAGTGGTCAAATGTTGGTATGTAATGGGATAATGTTTTAATGCACTGTATGATCACCAGACAGTGCAGTATTATGTTGTTATTGTTGAGTAATTAACAATCGATATTCGTACATAACGTGATGTGCCATCAACAGACTTATTCCTTGCAACATAGAACTAGTTCATTGTTAGTAACTATTACGAACAACTACTATTACGAAGAAGTGGTCACCTGTTTTGTTGTTATGATTTTTTTAACATGATTTGCCTGTTTAAAATCTAAACGAAAGATTTTAACACGCAGTACTCAACGACAGTGCAAATAATATAGGGTTTCACAGTGTGACGGAAAATTTTAACCGTCTCAGACTTACAACGAACGACCTCTACTAACAGTTTCTAGTAACGTTTATTGCAGCAGTGCTTTGGCTGACTAACTTGCAGTCGATAGTGCAATCGATAACGAGACATATCACGCAATGTCTCGTCAGCAAGCTTGGACCTTCCAGCATTGGTCTGTTTGAATCTTGGATATTAGACAATTTTTTAAATATTACAATCGACTGTTTGTTGGATTTTTTTATTATTTTAAACTTAGTGAAGATTTTACGAATGTCTGAATATCAACTTTCAATAGGCATTACTGAAAAAGAATAACTCACCAAGTGATGCAAGCCTCTTACTATCAGACAGGAAAACCATTAACAATTTCATAAATTTTACTGTTAGCCAATTTGTGGTCGTTTGAGCGTTTTTGTTTTTGCATCACACGTCTCTGTACCTCAGCTCGACCTGAGGTCAAGTTCGCAAGACTGGTTTCGTAATAGGTAATTGTATTAACGATGTGAACCTAATTTTACAGTACAAAGAAACTACGCACAAATTACCACTTTAGTATACTGGTAACTGACGGTCTTATTTTTTCAGTGTAGCAGCCTTCACTTTGAGTTTCTCGTAATAGTTGCTGCAGAACTATTTTTAATCCACCGAGTGTCTCCCAGTCAATCTAACACTTCATGCAGTGTCGTATAAACAAGACTATTTATAGTGTCGACTGGTGGATTGCTTTTTTTGTTGTTGTTTATTATTGATTGAACATTTTTGTTATGTAAACAATGAACGTCAGTTTTTAACTGGTTTTGCTGATGCACAAAAGAAATTCTAGCCATTTCCAGCCAAATCTTTACCCAAATCGCCTGCCATCACAGATAGGGGGCAAACTCTACTAACATATTCTACTCACATTTTATGTAATCTCTAGTGATCAATACAGTACAAGTAAATAAAACGCGAAAATAACATAATCTGTAATGATAGTATTAAACAAAACAAAACTAATTATCACAACAATTTTTAACAAAATCGCATAAAAAATAATTTTCACTTTTTTTTGAATAACGTCCAATGTAGACTAGAGTTAGAACAGCACTATAGGAACTTATGCTAAAAAAAAGCTAAGAATTGCACAAACATAAATAAAAAAGCACGATGTTTCGAGGATAATTTCACGTCGTCATCAGATGTATAAAATCCACAACAGCTTTGTCAAACACATAGAAATACACAAATCATGAAAGCTTCAGCAATGGTTGATTCCATTAAAATAAAAAAAATATATGTACTAGTAAAAAGGATATAAAAAATGCCTGATCGAAACTGGCAAGCAATAGGCAACCATTCGACCTCTCTCCTACGAGTCCAATTTAGACAGTCTTGTTTCACAAAAAATATGTTCGTTGTTTATACCCATAAGTGTTATATGTTTATATCCGTAAATGTTTATGCCTGCTCCTGATTGTTCGATCTATCTAACACTAAAATTTGAGATTATATGTTCATCTTTGAGAAGAAACTTTAAGAACTCTGTTCTCTTGATCACGTACTAAATTAGCTCAACCACAACTGGTTAACAATGATAAGACGTAAGTAGTTTTCTAAAGCTACCAAAATTTAATGCTAAAACAATAGGGGAACATCCTGTTGCTAACACGGTCGATGAACTGTAATGCAAAACTTCGCTAAAACTATTCGAAGCTGACACTGCTACTTGGCGTAACTTATTTCAAAATTCAACAATGTTGATATGTTTCAAAACGTTTTTTGCATTACTTTCCAATAAAAGTATCTATTTTCTATCATAAACAATCCTGAAGGCCAATCTGTCTAAATACGCTTGGTATCATTTGTTTGTGTTACCTAGCAACATCAGTCATCACACAGAACCTTCTACTGCTTCTAACTGCTTGGCTACATCATTACGGCTGGGACCTATTGATCGCACTAAGTCTCCGACTTGGTCGTGTCTCCGTTAGTTGCTCCGGATCAAAACATACACTGTCTCCACTGATTTTTCTGCACTCAAGGTCAACAAAGAACGACCGCCACTCAACCAAAATACGCACGATTATTAATAGGCAATTTTCATGATCTGCATGTTGTAAATGTGTCAAATAACGATTGTCCAGGCATTGTGGTTTTATTTTTAATAATGACATGCTAGAATTAGATCTTAGCAATGTACAGGCAATACAGTACAGGATCACAGTCTACGAACAGGAAAGAAAGTCTACCTGGTGATGCTATGTTGTGACGAGCCATATACCAGATGCATGAGTTTCGATTTTTCAACCATACTCAGACACGCCACGCAAGCCCACTGCCTTGTATTCTATGGATACCATAACAACAACACCGCCAGAGATAACATGCAGTGAGTGGGTAACACCTTTACGCATAACAGTCAATCATCCCACCTAGCAAGAAAAATATGTGCACCATTTCGTTAAAAAAGATTACGAAATTAACGACTTATAATAATAAATTATTCTTAACTAACAATAATTATTAAATTTAAATTAATAAATTATGAATTATAGCTTATACAAATATTTTTTAAATTAGATAAAAAGTTTTTCGAAATGAACAAAATTACAATCTAATTATTAATTCTGCATAATAAAGTGCAGATTAATGAAAATATAACGAGAAATTCTCTAACCAACCACCCCAAGAACTATTCGAAATTAACAAATTGTCCGAACCGCTCGCATTCAATCCTTTTAAATTCAGTCATGCTTGGCATCGTGTTTTGCACTCGTGAAATTAATATCTGCCTACATAGCACTCCTGAATTTATGGTAAAAAAGTCATCGATAATTTCCTTACTTATATCTTGGGATATTACATAACATAATATCGCATTTTAATTATAACCGAAGTTTTAATGTTCTATTAGTATTTTATTACATCGTTTTCTCTTACCTAACTTTAACTATGGGAAAAGGTAACTATTTTGTATTTTTAGCACGTATTCTATACACTGCTAATCAGAAAATTCTAGGGAAGAAAGGTAAAGAGAAAAATTCAACCTCCTAGGTAAGTAAATAAAACAAGACAGGCAGTAAATAATATAAAAACTAGATATAGCTTGTGCATCTTATAATTAAGTGAGGTGGATGACTCGGGGGGGGGGCGCTTATATCTGTCGAGTGTTCTGTTTAATACTAATAAGATGCCTCTCAGGAAGAAGAGAGCAAAGAGAGAAATTTGAGTTACTACATTATCAAATAACACTTTTTACAGTAAATATCTATGGGATAATATTAAATGAAAAAAAAGTGTAGCTTTTACTGTGGACCTCAACTTTGCCTGAGATGCATAACTGGTAGAACTTGTAATAAAGAAAAAGAAAATTCTGATAAGTTCTGTATGATTTTGACGTTTTGCACTGTTATTGCCTTCAAAAATTTGCAAATGTATTAATTTTTACAATTCCCTGGTAAAGCCACTTACTTTTAATGATTGACAAAGCTATCACACGCTCGAAATGGAATTTGTTATCTGATAAGGAAACAGAGTAATCTAAAGTTTAGGTGCAACACTGTTATTCTCCAAATATATCTATTGTAACAAAATTCCACCGCTACAAATTTAAATTACTTGATTAATCGATTAATACAGTAATGGGGGGGGGGGTTGAGGCTTAATGGCGCGTCGACAACTTGGTCATTAGCGCCAACCTCAGTCACAGTGCAGTGGTCCGGGTTGCCACTGCACCACACATTACAGAGATGTTATTCAAACCCCTAATCTAAATCTTGTCATACATCTGTACCTCCTGCAAAAATTGAAAAACACCGGACAGGAGGACAGACTTATCGCCCAACTGACGCGCAATGTCATGCGGAAGATGGAACCGACGACGAACACCATCAAGATGGCGACAATCAACAAGTAAGTGCCGGACCGTAAGTGGCGGACAGTAATGGTCAGCCTAGCGTATTTGTTAAAATGTCAATTGGAAGCTTGGCTTGTAATCCATTCAAAAGTGAACATTTTAAAACCAAATTTAGAACCTAGCCTCGTCTTGTCAATGGCTGTGTAATAGTCCAAACATTTTGAATTCGGGGAGCCTTAATCCGACAACCAGAGCGGGCCAAATAGACAACTTCTTGGTCTTGAGAGGATGTACCTTTCGTTTGTCATCGCTACAGGTCAAACTACATCACCAAAAGCCATGAAAATAGGGTTAAATTACAGCTTTACAAGGGTATTTTAGTTTACCTGAAATAGTTATGCTGAAAAGAGACATCACTAGATAACTGACACAATACTATTTTGCTGATAATTTTCCCCACTGTAACCAAATTCTCCTAACGTACTAAAAGCAATACAAAATTATGTCGGTGTAGATGACATTCCTGTTCCTAAACACTCTTCGATACACTCATAAATCCTACTTGTTAAATGTTAATGCATATTACTACTAAAGGTAGTGTTCTGTGCAGCAGCTGTTCCTAATGTTCGGAGTAGGAACGATACTGCACATTCAGTGTAGATACGAATCCTACACCATTGCGTGTATAATAATTGCTCCCTTTGTTTGGTGTTGATAGAAATTTTACAATCTCCGGATGAATGTGCCTGCATTTCTTACCTTCGTCTGCCAATGGGAAAATTCCTATTTCTTTCAGCTTTGGCACACAAACAAGCCAGCTATTAATTGATATCAAATAATACAATAAATGTACAATCGTAGCTCTTAATCTGTCATGGCCACTATCTTGAAATCAGGCGGCGATTATGAAATGATGCTTAATATCTCCGGTTTGCTACAAATTTAGTACATGGAAGAAAGAGTTATTAACAGTTGGAAAAATCAATGGACTATCGTCACCATTAATCTGTAATTACCACCATCTAGCCTTCAGGCTGCCATTTTGAAATAATGCTAATTATCATCGGACTTCGTTCAAATTTAGAATGAAGACGAAATAGTTCATACCAAGTGAACCAGTGAATATGACATCATCACTATTAATAGCTAATGTCTGCCATCTTGTAATCTTGGGCCCTTTCGAAATTATGCTTATTTCAAAAATAGACAACAAGGCACGATGCACAAATGCATGTGAGTGCATTGAATTTGAACGATTTTTACCTTTTTTATTAAATTTAAAGGTCAGGAGATCAAAACCATTTTTATCTTAAGTAAGAGTTAATTAATTTGGGTATTTATTGAATTCTTCACCAACTGCTAGAATATCTTATCCCTGTCTGGTCTCCGTATCTTATTTAGGATATTAAACTTAATGAATCAGGTTTTTTTTTACAAAATACATCTCTGAAGTATTTATTACGCTTTATATGAAAAGTCTTAAGAATCTTAACTTCGAATCCTAGGAGATGCTGTGATTATAGGTTGACTATTACTTCATCTATTTCAGTTTGCATTACCTAACTACAGTGGAACCTGATATCTTCTGATATTATATGCGAGTTTTACTAACTGTGTTGTGATATTTGGAATTTCCTGCCACCAAGATTCCTTTATCCCTTTGTGGTTTTAAGATGGTTCAGTTGAAAGATAACCTCTGTAGTTGTATGACATATTTTTATGTCTATGACTCGGGTTGCTTGAACCTACATTTATTTTGTGCTTTTTTTTGTATTATCGTATCCCTTTGTAGATTTGGATTGACAGTAAGTGATGGATGTTTTCCCTACTCCGTTCAATATAATTTCTGTGCCGTATAAATAAAAAAATAAATAAAAAAATATATATATAATTTCTTTTCTGTTCATTCGCTTTGCCTTCGTTTACTCGATCCATAATAAAGTTTGTAAAATAGCAGAAGTCGATATTTCTGGCTTGCTAGTTTTAAATACAATCTTGACTTCGCATAACAAGTAATGACCTTCCCTTTCAATTCGCCCAGAGATGATAAATTTACGATATGACTACTTAGTTTTTTTCTGCTACTAAGGCATGGAAATGCAGAGAGTGAAAACTGATGAGCTGGCATTTGTAATTTACTGCCAAGGGTATATACATACACACGTAAATATGTATTTCCTGCTGCATGGATATACCTTTTTTATGTTACGCTAGAAACGTATCGTTTATGAGAGTATTGCAAGAGATGAATTTTATCTTGTCATAATTTATTATGTTCTTTAGTGGAACTGGGTTACGTGATTTATAGTTTCGCCATCCCTGTGCAAGGAACTAACCAATGCTCTCCGCCCATTACACTTGTTCAGTTCTGGTGAATGTCTGACTTTTCAGACTGCCTGTCTCCTCTACAGGCTGTGAAAAACTATTCTTAAAACCTGGGTAATAATCAAGATAATGTCTGGTTTGTATTGCATGATCTTATTCACTCTCCTTGGTGTAGCTTACACCCATGTTTCGTTGACTTTGCTCTGCTGCTCGTAGGTTGTATCGGTCGACCGAATTTCGGTTTCGGTTTCAGTTTCAGCACCGAAACCAGCAAATTTTCGGTTTCGGTTTTTGTTTCTGCCATGAATTTATAGTCCAGATTCGGTTTCGGCCGAAACACAGTACTGGTTTCGGTTTCGGCTGAATCCTACGCTGCAGTTTCTGTGAAGCCGAAACCACTGCTGCCTCTTGTCCGTAGAAGATTTCTGCGTAGACTAAATAGACTGTAGGCTACGAGAGCTGACATGCGGGGGGCCCCATCACAGATCCAGCTTTCATCTGCCATGTCATCCAAATAAATAATAAATACAATTTTTCTTTCAATCCGAATTTTATCATAATTGTAATGGCTTCGTTGCACTGGAGGGAATTTATGGTTTCATTTCTCTTTATTTATGTTTTCAAGCAAAGCATTTACTTATTGAATGAGGCCCTTTTCTGGTGAATGGTTTTAACACGAAGTAGTGGTTTTAAAATTTAAAAAGGCTAATGACAAAAAAGAAAAACAATACAAGCGAATGTCTTTTTTGCACTATTGACACTTTTTGGTAAATTCTGAAACATTTTATTTTTTGTGTGGTGGAAGGGCGTGCGCAGATTTTCTCAGCCTAGGGCCAGAAAATGGGTAAACTGGGCTCTGCTTCCCGTCTAGATTATGTCTATGAAAAACCATCATGCACTCATAATTTTATGATTTTATCCTTGCTTTTTGTGTAATTATTAAAACTGACATTATTCAGGTTAGGTTTTAGTTCCGGTTTTGGTAGTGGTTTCAGTTTCGGCCGAAACCGATTTACTGTAGTGGTTGTGGTAGTGGTAGTGGTTGCCAGTTTCGGTAGTGATTTCGGTTTCAGCTGAAACCAAATTACCGGTTTCGGTAGGGGTTTCGGTTTCGGCCGAAAGTGAAAAAATTGGTTTCGGTCGACCACTAGTAGGTTGCAGTCGGATCTGTTGAATTCTTTCCTTCAAATTTGCAGACTAACCTCTTTACTGCAGAATATTAAAATTAAACCTTTGGCTTGCAGTTGCGGTTGGTATACTACAGTATATTAAGCATTGTATGTTTGATTTAGCCGCCGTTTTGTAAATAAGGTTTTGAAATGCTTGGCTTTCAGCGTTTCCTGTACAGTATTTAGCCAATATTACATGGTTCTTACCTTTGTCGCTCTTTAGATGTACCCATTTGATAGATAGTATTAGAGATCATATCTTTGAATTTTCAGTAATTTGTAAACCTTTCAGCCTGTAGTTAAAAGCATGAAATATACAAGCAAAATACATTAAGAATTGCTTTTCCTTTTTCTGTGTACTTCTATTCCTAAATTACTTTCATTAAGAACTTTTTAAAGTAGCAGTAAGAAATTAAACTGGTTGTTGTGTTAACAGTAGACTTTCTCATCCATCTCCGAGAAAAACTGATGATTTTAAGTCAGAATTTATTTTTTGGTACATTTTCATTAGGCCTATACTAGAGAACGTTTAATTTTGAAAACTATTCGTTACTAGTGTGTTTTAAAAATGGAAAAAAAAGGATAAGGAAACGGAAATTAGATGGCAAATTCCGTAATAAACAAAAAAGTTTTACGAAGCTTCGTGTATTTACTTACCAAACGTGGCTCACTGGGCACTCGCAGCCGATGTCCGGGCTTCAGCTGAGAATTACAATGGCGTGATGACTCTCGACGGCAAATGAATAATTTTTCATCATAATTGACTATCAACGTCATTCTTAGCTGAACACAATGTTGGTTCCAATGACGTTTTTCGTTTAATACTCATACAAAAATATTGGAATTTAGAAGCCAAAACAGTTTTTAGACGGTGTTTTCTGCTGCCATCCTGGATTTTCACAAACGTAAAAATGCTGTAATTTACTAGAAAATTTAATTCTTCATATTATTAGCAAGAGATTTATTTTCTAGCTCACCAACCGATGAGAAGTTACAAACTCGAATCAAGACCATGTTGGTGGTACACCTTCCAA
This sequence comes from Lithobius niger, assembly GCA_023313725.1. Lineage (NCBI taxonomy): Eukaryota > Metazoa > Arthropoda > Chilopoda > Lithobiomorpha > Lithobiidae > Lithobius > Lithobius niger. Next base: position 14,590 of record JAHWFP010221910.1, read on the forward strand.
GTTCCTTTGTCAGACTTCATTGTAAAAAAAGTCATTGTTCAATTCCGCCTATGTTACATGGGGGGCCTCCAGCTTTGGTACTTTAGTAGAACCCGGGCTTAGCGTATTTCACGATGGTGACGATAAATATCTATGTGGCGAAACATATATAAAATAGTTGAAAATGGACTGTCTTTGTACCCTGACAAGCAATAGTTGTATTTCAATCAGTTGCATAAACTGTTTCAGTGTGATAAAAGTGCGTGAATATCATTGATTTCAGCTGGCTACTGACTAATTCTTCTCATAAAAAATAATTTATGCGACAGATACAAATGAAATTAGGTATTGTACACACACATGTAACTGCAATATGTGCCTTTTATGATTTGGAACTAAAAAATTCCAATTACTTGTAATGCTATTTTTGTGTATATTAAGAAAACGCCATGTCATCAAAATAATTATCACTCTCTAAGATAAGGTAAGTTTATTAAGGAGCTTGGCCAGTAACCGATCATCAGCCCCACTAAAAGATACAGAACAACAAAACAGCATGACAATAATGACTAGGTAATTTAATCAAGGTAACTTAGTACAATGACAATAGCATACACAGTCAAGAACTGAAGCGATCCAACGCACTGCAAAGGCCGCTACTGCCATCAAATACTCAACATTTACACTCCTCCCATATGGCAACACTGCCAACAACGATTGAGCCTCTCCTGGGAATCCATCCACCCATCGTGCCCGCACAACTTGAAACAACACGCACCAGACGAGGAAATGCTCAATCGTCTCTTCTGCTGTCCCACAGCAGACTCTTCCTCGCCTCTTCCTCTGACACTCTGTATTACTTAACGATTATCAATACAAAATGACTACTGCAAATAATCAGCAACACAAACATTACCGATACAATGGCCGTGCCACTTATTGTTGATGGTTGTGGGTCTGAGCTGTACCGGTACAAATTCATCAGAGTAACCGCTCCTTTTAATAAAATCGAAAATCAGGTGCATTAAAATGCGCAGCAAAATTTAGATTTTTGTGAAACCTGTAGGGATGTACACATTTGTAAAGTACCTTTAATTATAAAAAAAAATGCAAAACGACAGGGTACTGACCACAAGTTATTATCAAAAATGAACAAAAGAACAAAAAACGCATAGAAAATGCAATCTCAATTAAAAAAAAAAACATTAAACCGCTAACTAGGCATTGACAAAAGTAAATTGCAACAAAAAAACAGAACAACAAAATAAGTGATATATGAAACGAAACCCACGAGGCTGGAAGAACCTGCCAAGTTTCAGGTAATCAAAGTAGTGAAATCAGAAAAAAAATTGGTGCCACCAAGTTGCTATGCTAGTTGTCAATCTATTCCCACCGAGTACTACTTCAGATGTTACATGAAAAAATGGAGCATTGTTACAGGTTCTGGCAGTGGTCGTGTTTTTTATTTACCTTTGATCTAATTAGCTTGGCAACTAATTTAATAACTCGGTGGCATCCATTTTTGGTCTGATACCACTAACTTGATTTGTTGAAACCTAGCGCGTTCTTTCACTCTTGTAAATTTGGTTTCAGACAGATAATAACCACCTATTATGTTCTTGCAGAACTTCCTAGTTTTGCTGATCGAATGGAGTAACTTTGTAAATTATTAAACACTTACCCTTAAATTCCCAGAAATGAAATAAAAGCCCCCGGATACTATGACAGGGGTTTGCTTCAAAGGCAACATTTGGCAAATATTATTAGTCTCCATCCCAATCGGAAAAAAGATGACATTTTAGGTTTGATTAATGCTTAATCAT
>JAHWFP010221910.1:26391-74368 GCA_023313725.1 Lithobius niger
TTAACGAAATGTCAAAGAATCTTTATTTTCAGGAAGAATTTTTGAGTATGGGTGGGATTTTGAGTGTGGTTGTTATATGCATATTTGTATTTTGTTCATAGTTGTGTTTTTTTTATTTTTCAGAACTTATTTTTGGGAAGGATAAGGTTGTTAATAATCTAAAGGGTTTTTTCCAACATTATTTCCTCATTGTTTTTTATGGCTTTGTGTAAATAGGATTTTCTTTACGTGAAGTTTTATTCGAATTTGGACTTCAATAAATGAAGTTATATTCTTAAACGCCTGGTCTGAGGAATCCATGGTAACTTGACGAAACATCACCTCTGTTTTTAAAGTGTAACGAAATAAACGAAATTTTTTTTTAATAATGTTGATTTTTCAGCATAAATATTTAGCCATGAATAAAAACCATCAATTATTCATATTTTCTGACTTCCATTCTGCCATTTTTTTGTCACGTATTCAGACACAATTTCATCATTTCTTGCAAGTTGTTGCTAAATAGCCATTACTTTCAATCAGTTTCCATTGATTTCATTTGACTGCTGTTGTGTACAGGTTGTTGATAATAGTTGCCCGATTATGAACCAGGCAGTTATTCTAAACCCCTTGGCCCTTTAGATGCCGTCCAAACAGCCGTTATTATCCATCTCCTTAACAGCAAGTCAGGGCTCCGTCATAGTAGTTTTGTTATTTCCACTAACTAGAGGCATTACTGGTTGAGCAAGGAAATTACGATTGTGCCAGAAGCCAATTTACGAACATTACCCTAAGTATGTGTCTATAAATCGGTTAGCATCAGGAATTGGTATTTCTTCTGCTAACATTTTTTTCAAACCAGGCTCTATTGAATTTATCTCCTACAATATATATCCTGGAATAATTTCTATGTTTCAGTTTAATCACAACCCTTTAAGCCAGGATGGAAGTTTCCCAAGAGCGAAGAATCCAACAAAACAATTTATTGTGTCGTCTGAATAGGCCTATGAATGTCCACAGAATATTGGTGCAGGTAAACTAATTAGATACATGCATTTTCACACATTTCTTTACATTAATGTAGTTCTGTTGTCTAATTTCGCTTCCCATATTCTCACGAAAACTATCTCATTCCACAAGACCAAATCATATTTTAAGCTAACCAAACATACAAAAAACCTGTCTTGAATATTGGCGCTAGCTAGTAAATTCTTGGCTTTTGGTTGAAAACAAAAAAATCTATTTAATTAAAAACTAATGTTTTCAACAAAAAAGCCAAGAATTTACTAGCTAGCACCAATATTCATGACAGGTTTTTTGTGTCTTTTCTGAAATTCTGTTCGCACTAATGAAGCCTAGCCAAAATATATTAAATGTGTAGAAGAAATTCCTAGCACTCATTCGTATAATGTGAATCGCAGTATTGTTTGCTTTGCTCGCAATTGGCATTGATCCAGAATATACTTTCTTCTATCCCAAAAGCATTACAAAATTTATATTGTTATTATTTGGACGAAAGCTTATGGTAAATTATGCTCACAATTACTTCATCACATCAATTAGAATTTCTGTATTGCATCTACGTGAGAAAATTTCCAAACTTTGTGAAAAGGTTTATGGTACGTGGAAATCACTCTTTTTGCTCGATTCATCCACAAACTTTTTTTTCAAAGTTATTAACATTTTACAGCCTATTAAAACCTATGGGACTCCTTTTTCCGTGCGTCCAACCTGTTGAAGCCAACCAATTTTGAGATCCTTGTGTCGTTTTACTCCTACTATGTACAATAAAAATATGTCACCTATTTAAGGCTTTATGCAACTTAGTTTTTCTGACTTGTTTTGATTGCCTAAATAGTAAACGAGTGATTGAACTCAGATATCGTGCAAAAGTTTTCAGAGCATTTTTTGCGTATTTGACAAACAAACAATAATTTTACAACGACAAAAATAGGCATATTTCAAGCGTAATTTAACTATCTTTCATCTGACGCTAATTTGTCTTTGTGGGTGTCTTAGATCCAGAGGAGTAGAGTTACAAAATGACGCGGTTGCACATCGTATGGTTTTAATTATGTGGATTTCGTTAGCATTACCACAAGCATTATTATTAACCAAATATGACCAGTTTTGTAATTAGTCTTTTAATACAATTGGTATCTGCATTAACCCTTAACCATTGTTGCTTGGTATCTGCATTAACCTCTTGACTTGCAAGTGCGCTATAAAGTGCACTTATTTTTATCTAATATTTGTCTTATTTTTGTCTTACATGCACATCCAAATCCATAACTCGGTCAAATTTGGACCGATTTTGAAGTTTAAATACACCAATCGTACCATTTTTTCGAGAGCTATTCATTGGCGATACTGAAAAGTCGATAGCTCAAATAGTTTTTGAATTATTTAGCAAAAACTAAAATATAACCAAAAATAGACCTTAAAAATTTGTTATGGAATCCACAGTTGGAAAAAAACACCTATATAAAAATATAATTCTGAATCAGTATTGGGTGTGCTATGGTACCAACTATATTGGTAACAGAGACATTGTCAGAATCTTGGGTGAAAGTGATACTCCTTACAATCGTGACCATTTTTATTGAATTTACGAGCCCATCACCTTAATTTGCCTTATATTCAAGCTGCCTTACCATTCCATATCCCTGCACCAATGCAAGCCGTTATCTACAAACATCAACTATCAACTTCACTCAAGCATTCCTACTGATTTCAAGTTTGAATTCTGTTGCTGTACTAAATTCATCAATATGCTGCATGACTACCACCAGTGAAATAATGCTGCAAGTCGGTTGGTACTATCATTGTCACCACTTCTTTGGTAAAGAAGCAGGTGCACTTCATTGTAGGGATGATTCTTCAGTACAGGTTAAACGGATCTTTAATTCCAAACCAAAACTATCCTTGCATGACACGACGTTGAGCTATCTGCAAAAGAGTTTTCTCCATCCAGAGTAGAACCACTTCTCTATTTACAGCAAGCTAAAAAAGATCGTACACCATTATTACAGAATCAATTGCCTTTTCTCCAAGTTATAGAGCAAGAAAAGTAAAAACACTACACATAAAAGGAGATAAAATACGAACCACTTATTCTGAAGCATTAAAAAGTGTTGTCTTCTTCTTACGAGGGAGGGAGAGTCTTGAAAAAGAAGAGCAAAATCATAGGGCCGCCTTAATTGAAATGTAAAAGTGGACGTGGTAGTTGTGAGAAAATTCGGGAGAATCGAATTGTAAGACAGATGAGACGAACAGGAAAGTTCACAGACTAAAAGTTAAAGAGTATCTTTTTTTTTAGCAATGAATAATGTCTTTTTGTGAACCTGCATTATAAAAGTGCGTGTCGACAAGGACCATACACCGTAAGTTATGGTGGAGGAGTCAGATGGATTCTTGCAGATCTGCAAACGGACGAGGTCCTTGAAATGTCCGAGTTGGGGATTAATACAGCACGTTAAAGTGGATGAATTGTGGAGCACTTTATCCGGAGAAAGGGTGCAAAATATCGCCAGCTCGAATTCATCAAACAGTTCGTCACTAGAGACTTAGATAGTCCAACAACCTAAAACCAATACTACTTATAGTGTAAGTAGGCATTATCGCACGCTTTGTCGTATGCTCGAAATTGTGTCTTTGTTAAAATAGGTTACACGTAAGAACATAGACAGCTAAAGGTATGAATGAGGCATCTCGAGGAAGAATAAAGTGGCTCAGAAGCATTTGTTCTTTACAATGGAATACTGGCTCGCTAGGCATGAAGTTATGTAAGCTGCGACCGGTTTCTATGGCAAACCTCCACAAACCAATCGGTAATAGTGTGTGTTCAAGGATTTTTTTGCTTTATGCACAATAGTTTGAAACGAGTGTTCGATCAAATGGTTGGTCTGTGGAGCCATTTCCAAAGTTTCTACGATAAAGCCTGTTCATCATAACACTGCTAGCAGTAGAAAAAGTGGGAACACAAAAAGCTAGGCAGCATCTTTACGTTAAGAAATTGTGACGTTGCGTGACGAAAGATACAGATCAGGGACGACTTATAGATTCTGATGAATATTCATAGAACTGTAAGGAACTATACTATATTCAGCCCACTTCATTCATTCAATGCCTTAATCGTGTTGATCCAGGAGATCCTCGCCAAGCTGCTGCGATATTATGTAGTATCGTCTACAAAAACTAATCCAAGGGCTCAGGACCCGGTTTTTTTCTCCCGTTTCTGAAATGCCTTTACTTAGTAAAGTAAAAACTTAGTAATGTGAAGAAAAAAAACACCTATGAAATTTCATCATTACGAAATTGCACCTGATGAAATTAATTCATTTGCAACAGCACAAACAAATGGGGTCCGAAGGCGAAAGCTAAGTGGAGAGCCCACATATAATAAAGACAAATTCAGTTTTTGCCACACGAGGCGAGGGCCAAGTGGAGTCCCCTCGCCTTCATAAACCAAAAAAGCAATACCAATTGTACAGGGCATGATTAAGACATTGAAGGGCTGTAGGCATCGTATTGTACTGGAAACCGCAATTAATTCTTAACTCGAAAATCGAAACCGAACTCATCTCTCTACAACATTACGATTACGATTAACCAAAGCTAAATGAAATTTTATTTAGATTTTTGTTTGGGATATAAACCAATCATTCCTTTTTGGAATTTTAGGGCAAATGATTAGTAGCGGGCATAGTTACTCCACCCAAGAGAAGCCGGACATCAACAAACACTACGTAACTAAGACATCACTACTTGAAAAAATAGAAAAAAAATTAGTGGTCGTGGGGGCACTAGACTACCTGACGCACGATGCAGTTGCCTTATTGGTAATCCTGGCCTGACCTATAGCAAGAATTCACGAGTGTTCAAAGGATTACAGAGGGATACCACAGAATGTTTAATACCGAAATATGAAGTTCACGATTGGGCTGCCTAATGGAAGGGATAGCCAGTGGTCTTTTGTGGAATGAACATTATTATCGTTCTATCTCACCTATTAACATCGTTTGATAACAAGGCACTATCTACCAGGATTACCCCATCTTTATGAAATGAAAAATGATGGTTCCCTTTGGAAATTATGATGTTTTCTGTCTAATTGAGGAGTGGATATCAAATTTATGGCAGGGGCTGGTGGTGGAGGGTGGTTGTGTCATGACATAGTTGTTTTATCCTTTCCGGTCGAACAGTAGTATGCGTCAGAAAGACATTGCTCCATTAAATTCAATGTAGGGGATGTTTCAGCATAGATGGTGTCGACTTTGGCCTCCAATTTAAGGTTCTGTAAGATCGGTGTCCATAACATTTCTCGTAGCATTACTACATACATGTCAAATACCCTTGAACCTTGTAAAATATGAACTAATTGTTTCTTGATTCCCGAGTGTCACATTATGCAACTAGCAAAAATATTTAAGTTGCACCTCTGGTCGTGCAACGTTAAATCTGGTACTTAAACTGTCCCCGACGGTATTGGCAACAGTTTCGATTAGGTAGTTTATTAACTGGTTATCGGCGAAACGTTTCAGCAAGATATTCGAAGCAAAAATATTACTGGTTTGCCAGGCAGCGTGCAAAGCAGTGGAGCATCAACAGCTGGTCTTGGTTGGATGAGAAGTTGGTAATGGCCCTCCTGCAGTAAACAATTTGCGATTTTAGTACATCAATACAGGTATTCATGATGATCAAATATCCATGCACCTTTATAGAATAACAATTAATTGGGCAAATGCATGATAAATGTATACATTTATGAATGAGCACTAAAAACGCCTCCTGATAGGCCATAAAAACCACAACCAAATAAAGCACGAAAAGTATTTTAATTTTTGGAAATTGGATGTTTTCCTTGATCATAAACTTGATGAATGTACAAGTTAAAAAAGCATGATCAACAACCATTCGGATCTGTAGGTGTGGATCCCACCCAGTCACGCTTTTTTAACTTGTTTATGTACCATTTTTCTCATCATGGATAATATCCACTTTCCGAATATTAGAATACTATTCATGTATTTATGTCCTTGTAGTTTTTATCACTTATCAGGATGCCTTTTTTGGGTCATTCTGAACTACCACAAAATAATTGAAGCGTTAGTTATATGAAGTTTTTATCTCTTTTTTTATATAATAGAATTGAACTTATTAAACTGAGTAAATAAAACAAGTGTACAAAGCACGGTAATTGTACGTAAATGGCCCTAACAGGATTTCTGTATATGCGATATGCATTTGGGAAGGACAATGGAGATAGCTTTCATGAGTAAGCAGTATATTATCTGTTGTCCTGTTTTAAAGAAGTCCTCAACTACCCTCTTCTATGAAATGTTGGAATGTAGGACTCGAGTAGGGATATTCATACTAGAATTTCAGAATGAAACATTCTTCATAACTTTCTGTGCCAATGAATTAATGCAAATGGGTGTTTTCTGATAAGGACTACACATGTTTTACCTTAAGAAACTTATGATCTCCAACCAATGCTCCAAAACATCATGGCAGTCCAACAAAGGCACTTACTAACAACGTATGTTATAACTCATGCAACAATCCCTCAACCAACATCCCTTAAACTTGAAGATGCTGACTTGAATCCTTCATTCCAACAGTTGGTAAAACTGGTTTTGTGTAAGATTTTTAAATACTTCTCACTCTAACAATGGTAGAATTGATCTAATCAAAGTATACCACCTCTTTTGAGAGTTATTTTACACGTATAAACCAGTCTGCACAGCAGCCTGCGTATTCTGTTGCTGGCGCAACTATGGCAGCTACTTAGATTTAAAAATTTTTCTCAGTGCAATTATTTAATGCTTTACGTAGTATGTGCCGTGGCATTATTTCTCAGGAGGATTTCGACAGTACTGCAAGACTGAAAGATGGACTCTTGTGATCATAAAGCTTTACCGACATGTTAGAATTCCTCGACCAGACCATTCAGGAATAGTGCATTGAATTGTCGGGACAGACCACCTACATCTACTAAATACAAAGCAGTGATTTGAGGTGAAGTGATGTTGCCTTTTTGAAGCCTTTGTATGCTTTGAATGAGGATGCCGTCACTTTTACTGCTTCGAAATACAGTAGACCTCTATTATATCGTTTTATGTATATTAATTTTAGTGAACTATATTAAAACGAATATGGTACACGAACTTTAGTGAACTTATTGTATCCTTCAATAGTTTGCCAATTCTCCTTCAATTACACGTTTTTAGGGTATTTTGCTACGAGTACATGGGTGGGATAGAAATCTAGTTGCACCAAGTAGTGGTCCTATTTAATGATCCTATTGATTAAAGATACCATAGGCCTAGATGGTTCTCAGCCACAGACCATCTTAAAAAAATGTACATTACTGTAATTTATGGTTTATAATATTTTACTGTCTGCTGATTTTTACTCAGGTTTTAGCGCCCGTTGTTTATGAACAATGGTAAGTGTAAATTCTGTTACGTATAACCAGAAGCGATGATATCTCTGTCATATTATTCATTGTTACTATACGTGTTTTATAGTCTGAGTTGTAAGTAGATGCAGAACTTGAATTTTTCATTGAGACTTGGTTGTCATACTTGCCAGCTTGTTGACATTACCTTAAAAAGTAAGTTAAACGTTTATTGTAGGCTATTGTTTTCCCAATATTTTCGTAGTCAGTGTTGAAGTTCGTAGCAATGCGCTTTTATAGGTTACGAAAGAACTTTCTAAAGTTTTTACTATTCTAGGATTAGTAGTATAAACGTTGTATGGTGGAAAAGTCATGAGAGTATAACTGAACCACATCTATGTTTGCAACCGTATATTATTAATTTCGTCACTGACATGGAGACGGGAAATTCTTGCACTTCATAATTCAAACATTCGGAGGGCCTCTGAACTACAAAGTTATACTCAGTGCTGTCGTGCATATGAAAAGAAGAAATGGGATTAACAGATCTACAGCGAAGGATGGGTTTTTTACAGTGCTTTGTAGAATAGTACTTCATTCGTAGTCACATAGCAACTTCCGGAGCAAAAGAAAACATTGAAGACTATCTAATCGATAGCCTCAGCTGTTGTTCAATGACAACTACATCCCCTTATATGTACAGCTGCTACCGCAATTACTGGCACTTTTAGTAGTTTTTGAAGATCGCGACTGCCATTTTATTGCTTGTAGTTACTTCGAATACATTTTATTTTTGTTCTTACTATTTTTGGTGAAGTTTCGCCAAGTTTTACAGTTCCAGATGGAGTTAATGTTAATTACATACTGCAGGTGGGTTTTACGTACTGTGGGTCTATATTAGCTTTGTTGAGCGTTGGATGCCAATATTTCTTCTCCAATTTTTTTGTGACACGTATTTTTCTAGTACTGTTTGGACTCTGCAATGCAGTGTTTATCTATTGCTAGTGTTTATGATATGTCCGATGATAAGTCTGTTACTATAGGTTGCCATCCATACCAATCTAAAACCTCAAAGCTTCTGTCTCAGCTCTGTTGTTGGTGCATTAATCATTTGATGATGGCCCACGTAAATTAATGAATTGTTCACAGGTTTTCTTTTTACAAGCTTTTCTTGTTGCTTTTGCTGGATTACGCTTTTCCATTTTCATTCAATTCCCCACATTTTGCGGGCAAAAATCTGTGTGGTTTTTTTGAGGTCCAGCTTTTCGAACTACTACAAATTCCAGTAGGCTATTCAAGTCTGGCTTCCATGGACCCATATTGCTTAATCTATACTTGTCTTACATACTCCAACCTCAGACATACAACTCATTTTTTAAAACGATTTTGGTGTAACAACACATACTTAAATCAGTGGTTAAAAGGGAGCGAGAATATTCAAATCTCATGACATCTTGACACGGTAGCAATAATTTTGTATTTCAGAAGACCTTAAAACACGTAATGTTCACAAGTTTGAAACAAATATTTTTAGTGTTATAACTGTATACTATAGTTTTTAATATTGTGTGCATATCTTTACAGCAGAATTCAAGATTTAAAAGAAGCAATTTCACCCTGTTAGGAAAAGTCACTAAGGAAGTTTTTCTAGAGTTGGATGGATTTCGCCAAATTTTTTTTGCAAAATCCCCAGTTTGGAGACGAATAGTATGGCTTATATTGTGTTTGGCATCTTTAGGAGTTTGTGTCTATCAGATGACAGAACGCATATCCCACTACATGTATGATGCCTCTGTGACGAATGTTAGATACGTTACTAACAAGGGAATTCCACCATTTTCGATAACAGTTTGTCCATTTCGCGGCATGACAATCCCTGCTTTCAACCCTGACACTTTATACGAGAACTATACAATAACCTCTATTAATGATGTCAATAACCTCCTAAAACTGCAAAAAATAACAATTTTTGACATGTGGAATGCAGCAAGACTACCTTTCCCTCAGCCAGAAATTTCCTTTTACAACGTACGATTTTTTTTGCTACATTCACTTATTTACAATTTTATGTTTGTGTCTGAATTGCAGAAATTAGCTTTTTTAGTGTTGTTTCTACTAAACGTGAATTGTATAGCCTACTGCACTTGGCTTCTTCTTTCTCTGTAGTTTGTCCTATTGTGAAATATCATACTATATCATGATGTAGTACGTATATTGATCTGCAGGTTAAGTCCGGTATACATTTGTAAATCCTGTCTTTTTAACCGTATACGAGGCTTATTACTTTTGAAACTATAATATACAGTTTCTTACAGGTAACAACAGGAAACTGGCAGACTACTAAATTCGTCAAAGTGGTAGAGATCTACACACTTTCAGGGCTATGTTATTCTGTTACTGCAGGTATTCAATTTATTGTATTCTGTAGTCTTTCTTTAATCAATAGTCCGTCTAAAGAGTTCTTTGAGATCACTTTTGAAGGGAGAGCCTAACCTCCGCAAAGTCTGCAAATTTTTTGACGGGTCCTCTGCATTGAAGAATCGATTTTTTTTATAAAGCCAATATGCTAATGAAACATTCTCGTGGAAATAGGCAATCTAATAATGTTAGCAATGTGACAATGATGGCTGCCCTTTGTGGTGGAAAGTTGGCAGCCGTCACCAGCACACAGAGAGACTGCTGAAAGTGCACTGATGAATGCTGTGTTACAGTTCCCAAATAAATAATGGCTTTAACTAACTGAAGTCTATTTTTAACTGACCTGAAAACCCGATTTTGACATAACGATAATGCTCCTAGTGCGATAGTTATTGGATGATCCTCGCCATAAAACCTTCTCAAGGGAATTTAACCAGATTACCTAGGGGGGTCTGTTCATCTGATCACCATATTTAGGCCATACAGGTCCACTTTAAAGACTGTTAACGAGTTTTATTTTTTTTTTGGGGGGGGGGGATTGGGAGGCACAGATTTTTCGATTGACCCTGGTGTCTGCTTGTCCAACTCCTTATTGTTAATTCAGCGCCATATTTTAAAGCTTGCAATGTTTATTTTTAAAAACAAATGTTTTTTTGATATTATAGATAAAAATCTTGCCTGGTAACCCAATCATTATTACCGACAGTAGTCATAGTAATTCCAATTCACAACTCCCGAGGTTCCTTTGCTCAATTCGAAAATACAATTTTGCTAAATTCGACAGTCAGGCCTGCCTTAGAAAAGCTGATAACAGAAAATTTGTAAGATCAGCTTAACAATAAGTGGCCTGAGACACTCTAAGGAAAACTTCCTCACTACTATTATTTCAAAAAGATAGGCAAGTAACTCGGGCAGCAACTATTTATATTGCTTGTTGATTTCATTACGAGCTCTAAAAAGTAAAAAGCACCACCTTATGGAATAACACCCTAAGGATCAATAAGAATGTTGGACAAGTATATAAGCATATAAGATAATACATATGACGCTAGTGTTGTTTGACAACAAACTCATCAGAGATGATCAGTTTGGCTTTTGCCAAGGATGACTTCTTACTGTCAATTACTTGCATGCCTCGATCGATGGACGACTGGTATCCCATCTGATAAAATTTACTTTGACTTCCGTAAGGCATTCGAATCGGTGGTTCATTCAAATCTGCTTTTAAACTCGAACACATGAGCTTCGGTGGACAGCTGTTGTCTTGGTTCACATCCTTCGTTATGGGTCGGATTCAACGTGTTTTAGTTGGCAGCTCTTCCTCTTCTTATTTGGCAATTGAAAGCGGAGTCCCGCGGGGTCGGTGCTGGGACTCTTATTGTTTGTCATCTTTTAACTGATCTTGTTTGCGGAACTTGCATTCTACACATCAGTTCAAATTTGCCGACGACCTGAAGTTGGGTACTCATGTTATCGACCTGATAGCAGACTGCATGACATTGTCAATGACCGTTGAATACGTTTCAGTGTGGCACGAGGATTGGCAGTTGTCGCTACCTATTGAAAATGTCACACTTTCCATGTTGATGCCCAACATCCATCTGTTCCTTATCTCTTAACGAGAACACCAATTCCAAATATTTCCAAAGTGAGTGATTTGGGGATCTGTCTCACTGCTTATCTTAAAGTATCACAACACTGCAACGTAATTGCGACAAGGGCTTTTTGGTGATTGTTATTGTAAGTCGTTGCTTTACCTCGGGAAACTAACGGTTTAGGGTTTGGGCGATTTGAGTTTTTGTGTGGCCCTTGTTGGAGTATGCGAATCAGGTGTGGTCCCCGTCCCTCCTTGGTGACATTGACACGATTGAGTAGGTAAAGCGGAAGTTTACAAAGGGTTTGCCTGACTTATAGGACTTGAAATAGAGTGAGAGACTTTCCAAGGTTAGCCTGGAGTTCATGGAACTGCGCACGTTGCGTGCTGATTTACATATTACTTTTAAGATTGTTCGAGGGTTTTTGTCGGCCTACTTGCCTTTCTTTGACCACACACCGTGTATGGTCACTAGAGGCCATTCAATAAGGCTGGCTTTTCAGCCTGCGAGAGTGTAGGAGGAGTTTCTTAACTGTAAGGGTACACACTGTTTGGAACTCCTTAAGAGAAGATACGGTTCGGGCATGCTTTCTAGCACAGTTTAAAACCTTATTAGGGAGTGCTGACCTTTCTCGATTTCTCAAAAGGCCGGAATTCTGTCCTCAAACATCATTAAACTTATCGAAACGACGCGGACAAGTGTAAGTGGCACGCCCTTCTTTATCCCAACCGCGCTCGTGGTTAAACTAAATTATTACTATTATTATTATACATTTGATGCTTGTGTAGCACAATTTTGTCTTTAACATGTTTACACTTGTTTAAAAGACAACGTGCTTACACAAAGTGCTTAAGCAGACTCGAGTTCATGCAAATTATTTGTATAATATATATAGGTGTAATAAGAAAACAGTCATGTTCATATAATAAGGAATTAGCACATAAGAATCGCCAATTAAATAAAGAAATTCAGGCAACAAATAAAAAGGTGCACATATATACATGAAAAAGTGACGTTTCCCATCTAAAAATTACCCCGTTTTCAAGCCAACAAAATCATTCAAAATGAGTGTAAAGACATAAAAAGACATAAAAACATATTGCAGTGGTTATTCGCCTAATAACAAGCATTAGCAATTTATAGTAAAAGTAAAGTTATAAAATTTAAAAGAACATAAGACTGGTTTAAAGCCGACAATAAGGAAACTTTCCAATCAATGCAGAAGACCTCTACTCTTCTTTCTGTAGTGGTTGGTCAGGTTCAGTTATCTAAGCTTTCAACCAGACTTAGCTCTTTTATAATATTAGTACTTTAATTTTATCATAAATTGAAGAAATTTTTCGTTGGATTCATTATCCCGGAAATGTATTTCACATCTTGCTCCACGTTTTTTGCATGATATTGTTGTGCTTGAGAGAGGATAGGGCCTTAGGGCTTCGGGCAGATGACCAGGAGTGGTTAACGCTCGTTAAACCCTTTAACCCTTTTAAGGATATTCTTCCCATCTGAAAAGTTGCTTTTTAATTTATATGTGCGTGTCTTTGGGCCTTTGGGCGTGTCGCCGCAGTCGCCGTGAGGAGGTGGTGTTGGCCCGTTTGCGCATTGGTCACACTCGATTTACTCACTGTTTCCTTTTGCGGGGGGTTGACCCTCCTGAATGTTATTGGTGTCGGCGGCCACTTACGGTCCGGCACTTCCTTGTTGATTGTTGCCATCTTGGTGGTTTTCGTCGTCGTTTCCATCTTCCGCATGACATTGTGCGTCAATTGGGCGATAAGTCTGTCCTCCTGTCCGGTGTTTTTCAATTTTTGCAGGAGGTACAGGTGTATGACAAGATTTAGATTAGGGGTTTGAATAATATCTCTGTAATGTGTGGTGCAGTGGCAACCCGGACCACTGCACTGTGACTGAGGTTGGCGCTAATGACCAAGCTGTCGACACGCCATTAAGCCTCATCTCCCCCCCCCCTCTTTGGGCCTTTCGTCTACTTATTATAATAAGGACGAATATGTCAATGGGTCAAAAATAACATCCCCCGACTCATTCGTTTTCAACTACTATTACTATTGTTAAATAATGAAATTGAACTGCTATCTTGTTTTAAATGGAAACAGGAGTGAAGCAATATGCAGCCAGAAATGTTTATGCCATAGTTGTAGTCAACTTAAAAATTAAAATGTATTGTTGAAATGTAACCAATAAACAGAGATCATTTGACTATAACATTGTATTAAAGACAACATACATACCTATAAGAAAATTGTGGTAGGTATAAGTAAATTATGTTTTTTGATGCGTAAAATGTAGGTATAATTTCGAAAACTATTTTTGAAGCCATTCTGATATGCATGTGAGTTTTAAACGTACACACAGATGAACAAAGGCTATTGACTAAGTTAGGTCAGATTTGCACGTTCAAATTTGCTATTACTATAATATTTTTTCTTTGCCAACAGTAAGAGATATTTCCTTTCAAGATACCAACACAAATGTGCAGTTGATGTTCCATCGTGGTCCCAAACCGCTTCTTTATGAAGGCTACATAAACTTAAAGGTAAAGTTGAGGTAGCAAGGACTAGTATAATTATGTAGGTCGTGGCAATGCCTCCAGTTGCCACATTAAGTCACTTCATTTAGCTTCTGAATCTGTAATGAGCGATTGATTAAACCTTTTTAGCACGTTTACATATGCGATTGTGACACCTGATTATCATTTTGCACAATGGTGATTCCAGGCATTAACAATTGTCCAACTGGTGGACCATTCAGAATGATTAGCACAATAAGAGAACTGGCCTTGGCTGATACGTCACTAATATCTATTTCCTACTGTCTAAAGAAATTCCAAGAGTGATACTAATTAAAAGTTCATAATATGATGTTTACCTAACCTTTGTGAAGGTAGATGCGGATTTTGCATTTGCATAATTTATTATGCTTACATCATTAAATTAATGATTATGGTAGAATTATTCACGATGGTTACTCGCAAATACAGGTGGGACGGTTTGGTTGAAAAGACAATAAGTAATATCACAACTGACGTGTACGTTGTCTTGGAAAACAGTTGAAATAGGGGATAAGATCTACTTCCGGCTTGCAGAATACAATAATTACTTCCATGAAATGCATAACCTCCCTTATAGTTTATAGGAAGGTATTCTTTTTGTACTTAACAGATGCATTAAAGAGTATGGTCGAGTCAAAGCATTCTTTGATCAAACAGCCAACAGTCAGAAAAATATAGACTCTTCACGTGTAAAAGTATGGCATTTTGGGATGAAAAATAATTACATTATACTCTTTTACAAGCACAGCTTTAACAGTGCTTTTATTCTTCAACTGGTAACCAACACGACCAAAATCGTCAAAGCAACAAAGGAAAACAAACAATAATTGTTAGCCATACAAAGTATGGTGCCAGCAATAAACAAAATAATGTTCTCAAGTTCAACTCGGATGAGAGACAAAACAATCATAAAATCACAGGGCAATGAGTTAGTCAGGCAGCTCCACCATAGAGAATCAATGATCAAAATGTCCTGTAATTAACTAGTGTTTTTTCTTGCTACTATCATATTATGTGTTATATTTACAGGTACTAGTGCACGAAGCTAGTGACTTACCAATTGAAAAATATTTCTCAGTTTTGCACGGAAATACAGTAAAGCTTGAACCATGGATACAGGTTTTTACCATTACTCAGGTAAACAGTGTGTAAAATGTTTCACCAAGTTCTCAAAATATTTACGTCCACATTGTTATGGTAGGCCAAACTACAGGATAAAAAGAATTGAAAACCATACAATACACAGGTCATTTTAAGGGGGGGGGAACCACACAGGAAAATGTAATTTCAAATTTTCTTATGAACGCATTTCATAGATCAGTTTTACAATCACCTATTCGAAAAAGTACCTAGCTTATTCATTGGCCGTTTTACCAACAACCCTCGTGGGTTGGAAAGACTTTTTTAAATTTTGGATGAAAAACTTCAACAAATTTTTATAGTCATTGTCACGAGGAAAGATAGGGTGATATTCCGTAAGGATAAACAATTATTAACTGCAAACAGTCATTATCTGCAAAGGTTTGAAAAAGGAAACTTCTTGAGATCTATAGGGAAATGAGTTGCAACAGTTCTTCATAGTTTGTTGCTAACCTGCAAATTTGTTAATATTTTTAGTGTTGGGTCTTTGGAATTTAGTATTTAATTTTGCTTTTCGGTACTACGAAACAGCGGCAGAGAGAAATGTGAGAGTAATAATGTAGTGGGTGAAAATAGCTAATGAGAGTAAATTAAAAAAACTTATTGAAAAAAAATGATTTTTTCATTCTGTTAAGTCAAATTTACCTGTAGTTTGATCAAGGAATAGTGCATGGGGTGCGCTATTTACAAATAAGCAATGAAGAAGCCAAGACGCACAGACATAAATGCAAAAAAGAGTGATATTCGATATTAGGTAATAGCAAGCAATATCTTCGACACACAATGAACAACACAAATCTACATGTCACACCATTATTGCTTGCTATTGCCTAATATCGAAATATCACTCGTTTTTGCATTTATGTCTGTGCGTCTCGGCTTCTTCATTGCCTATTGATCAAGAAAGATTAGAAATTCATTTTCTCTGCTCTATAATTCTGAAGCCTGGTTGTTCAACTGAATGACGGTAGAAGGACGGTGAGTGAAAAACAGTTCTTCATTTATGCTATTTCCATCGTGTCTTTCCACCTTTATTTATTAGAAACACCAATACAACTAAAAAAAAACAGCAAAATACTTTCAACAAAAATTGTTCTTTGCAGGATCTCTTGCTCCCATCAAACCTGCACGCCACTTTTGCGGGAAAGATGCTAAAAAAATTTCAGGAAACAATCGTAGCTTATATATCTAATTTTAAATTAAATATTACTACAAGCTCATTAGTACAGCACTGCTTTAATACACGCACATGTCCCAATCGACTAAAACTTGAGCAGACTCCACTATTCTCTTTACAGAAAAACAAGCCAGAATTAACTTATAACAATTATCATGTCACAATAAATTTGAATTCACAACCACATTCAATCAGATACACACACACACAAAGTATAGGTTCGAATTATTCCGAACCTTGGTATTTTTCGATAGAGCAAGTGTCTAATTCACCGCCAACAGCACTACATCCACTAAGGTATATAAGCATTCATTTTTCAATAGCTCCTCGCTTTGAATCTGTACTTGCAATCAGATCTGAGCCATTCCTCCCATTCGCTGTGCTTCCATGAAAAACATACACCACACCACAACTAAGCAGGTGCTTTTGCAATTCGTTCAGTTTGAACGATCTTTCAGTCTGGAGGTTACAAGCCTCATAAATAATGTATCATTTTAATTACCATTATCATTATTGATTAATATCTTAATTGTTATTAGGTACATCGGCGCAACACTAACCGACAACCTTGTGAAGAAAATGAGCAATCAATAAAATGTTTTGTAAATTGCCTTCATCAAAAACATCTAGTAAAAATTTGCAGGTAAACTGATTTTTCTATTAAATTGTCTAACTGCTAGTCCATAAGTTTTTTTCTATCTGTAGCCTAGGGATCCGTGCACGGTGATCATTATAGTTATTTTTAATTCAATGCTTTACCTCGCACTTTAACTTTAATAAATACTTAATGCGAGACATTTCTATCAGTTTTGTGTTTGTTCCTTTTCATTTATTTTTCCTGTAACTATTCTTTCAGACTTCAAAAGCTTTTAAAAATATCAGTGATGTAGCTAAACATAAAGAGCCAATTCTTTACTGCTTAATAGTCACACCAACCAATTAATTCCCAAAATTTGAGAACATATTATTAGAGTTCATTTCGGGTTCTATTGGTTGTTGTTTTCTGGTTCTTTTCTTAAATTTCAAATTTTAAAAGCTTTAAGACGAAAGTGACATTTGTCTGAAAGTGCGGTGTTAGGTTATAAAAAGAAATAACTTTCTAAGTTCATCACTAACCAATCGAGATGCCATTTATTGACATACTACAAAGAATAGCTGTCCACCAAGCAAAAGCAGAATTCAACACACTCGGGCTCGTTCTAAAATGAAGTGAATTTTTATTCCATAACTTTTAAAGTCTAACACAATTAGAAATTGAACAAAAGACTGATGGCATCACACTCGTGTGATGTAAACAGCGTCAGATGAGCCCAAAAATAATGAAATTCATGTAAGAGCCGATACTTCTGTGACACGTCTCTGAGTGATCATTGATGAAATTTTTCTTCTTGAGTTTTCAATGCCATATATGGGTCAAGCGAAATAAATTCGCTACGAAAGCAATGCTGTATATACCGGGTGTTTCTAAACCATATGCAGAAACTATACGGATGACTTCCACCATACAAATGAAGGTTAAAAATTCCTATAAACATGTGTCTTGAAATGCTTCCTATGATCACTACGGCCCCTCGAAGGTGGAACCTAAAACCCCGTCTTAACCTAATATCTCGTAAACCGTTCGAGCCATAGCGGTAAGCCTTGGTATGCGAAGTAATGGCAATAGCAGCTATTATTCCACTGTATTAGCAGATTAAATACACCTAAAGAGGGGCAGAAACGGAAGGCAACTTATTATCCCCTTTCTGTTAATCATTCAACGTCTTTTTCAAGTTGTAATACCAGAAATGGATTCTCCAGAAAGAGGTACACAGAACGACTCTCTTGTGGAAAACCCTTTGGACCAATTGGTTTCAAGAGAAATGGACTGGCGGAAAACACTGCATGGTTTAATATGAATGAACAATCCACAGGAACCGGTTGAACGTCAAGTCCGAGATTTTCTGTTTTGACGTCATTGCGTCATTATGTTCCAAGTCATTCAGTCTGGGGTTATTGGTTTTGAGTACTTTGCATGATTTTCGTCCGAGAATCTGAGTTTACTGGTTTTGAGTTTTTGTGTAATTCAAGTGCTAGTCATTCAAATCCAAGTTTTTTTGCTGCCAGTTCTTTGTGCAATTCAAGGTCGAGTCATTCAAAGTCAGAGTTCATTGGTTTTTGTGTTCCTTGTGTGATTCAAGTGCTAGTTATTCAAGTACGAGTTTTTTGTTGTTGTCAGTTCTTTGTGCGATTCAAGTTCGAAGTATAATGCCAGCATACAGTAACGAGGAAATGGCTGATATTCATTTATGCATGGACGTGGAAATGGTAATGCTTATGAAGCGCAACATCTCTACTAGGCTCAGTTTCCAAACCGGCACGTTCCCGACCCACGCCCATTACATCCATGCATCGACGACTCAGGCGGCATGGCACTGTTCAACCTCCCAATACTGATGGTGGAGGACTTAGGACCACGTACAGCAGGAGCTGGAGGGCTTTGATTGGCATCTCAAAGGGGTTACATAGTATGTTCGATTTGTACTATTAAGATTGCCTTGTGTTCCAAATTTGAAGTTTTAAGCTCGATCTGCAAGAACTTGTTGGTCAAGCCTTAGGGACCACTGGGTAGACTTGGAGATTATTTCAATTAGCGTTCCTGGGTTAGTTTGGATTGTACTGCAAAGAATTACTTGTATGCCACCATTCGCAAGATGTTGTCGGTCTTCAACCTCAAAGAGGTAAGTGTGTGGGGTAACTGGGGTGGGGGGGTGGACCTAGGGGTAACGCAAGGGGGTTCCACAGTTGTTCTTTCTGTGTGCCAAGTATGACTTGTGTGCAAATTTCATTGCTTTTAATGCCATGTGCCTAATTATCCCAAATTAGTGCCCTTAACAGTCCTGTAAAACGCTTGGAGAGTGATCCAATGATCGAAGTTCAAGTTTTATAGCTTTAAACATAGGCTACGGACTTTTGAACGCTACTTTAATGTTACTACAATATTCTCGTTGTTCTTTTTCTTCTTGTTGGCGAAACATTGCTCCCACCTACAGATGGAATCAATGAACTGATTTTCAATTTTTATAGCTTAATATGATGGCTCTAACAAGGACCAGTACTATTTAAATACTATTTTAATGAGACCACAATACTCTTGTTGTTGTTGATATTCTTATTAGAAGTTTTAGTTTCGTGTAGGTATCAAACCATTGAACCGATTTTCAATTGTATAACTTCAAACATATGAATGAACAAGGGCCTGGGCCTTTTGGATGTTATTTTAATGTGACTACAATATTCTAGGTGTTGTTCATGTTCTTGTTGGGGAAGTTCTTCTCGAATAACCTCAACCCTTTTGAAGCAAGATAAAAAAAAGATGTTTCTGGTGTTCTAGTTCGTGCAAGCTTTCATTCGTGCAAAAGCTATGAGTGGTGTGCTTTAAAGTGAGATATTGACTAACAATTCATGCTGGATTGAATTTTTTCCTATGGGCAAGTATTGAAATGTTGAAAGGGTTGAAATGTAGAAACTCTTCTTGTAAACTTTTACAGTATCATGATGAACATATTTTTTAAAGTTTTGATAGTTATGTATGGTAATAGCTAACAAATAAAACATTCATCCACATTCTTATTCTCTAACTCACAGCTAATATCTAAAAATAAATAAACAAACAAATTCTTACTTTGACCATGGGCAAGTATTTAGTTGCTGCCTTCAACTGCTCCATAATGCTGTGAAATGATTTCAGTTATCTGCGCACGCTCGGAGCACGCTCTGTTTAAATAGCGTTGATTTTTGCAAAAATATACGCTACAACTTAAGAATGCAATCCTTCTAGATTTTCAAATGTACAATACGTTTTTGCAAAAAAATGCATAAGGTTTTCTGCGGTATGTAGGGTCAAATGCTTACTGACTGATATAATATGGAAGTAAAAGAAGGAAATTGTAAATGCATACTATTGTATTTTTTAAAAAACCTAAAAAATAAAACAAATGTTTATGAGAAATCTTACTGTCAGTTTATTTTTCGGGGGTCACCTTATCATCTGCTACTAAATAAACGTAATCTGCAAGAATAAAATATAGATTTGGTTGTGTATAAATTAACTTAACTTACTGGGCAAACCAGTAGTGCACTTGATCACGCCCGAAGCACGTCAGAAAATAAGCAAGTAGCAAGTGTTCTAGTTTTTCATTAAGTTAATTATTTTTATAGTGAATTTAGTTTAATTTTTACACAAGGTTTTACAGCAATTTGAAAGCAAACGTAATACTAGTTTTTTAATACTTTTTAAGGTAAGAAATTGTAAATCAACGCTGACCAGTAGGGGATCCAATCTCGGGATCCCGAATACCGAGATACTGGGATCCCAAAAATTTTTTAGTCCCGAAAAACCTCTCTAAGTTCCGGGATTTCCAGAATTGAAAATAGGCTAAGGTTGTGTAAAAAAAACGTAAAAAACTATTTTCTTCTCGCATTAATGCTTACATACCTCTTTTCTATAGACTCGAGTCCAACTTTTCATAACTTCTAGATTCTAGTTCTAGATTTTACCTGACATGTTTTTCAGTGGCTTTGCAATACCATCAAAGAAAATTTATTAAAATTTGTATGTTGAATTCGTCTTTTGCTTCCTCTGGTGTCAGAAAGAGAAGCAATGTTACCATGCAATTACATACGCATGCACACAAAATACTAAAAGTGTATCTTTGTATCTTTTTTAATGCTATTTTAATGTGGCAAGATTCCTGTTGTTATTCTTGTTGGGAGTTTTTTTCACCTAGAGATCGATCCAATGAATCGATTTTTCAATTTTTATAGCTTAAAATTGTAAGTATTACAAAGGCTCCGACTCGTATAACAGTTATTTTAATATAATTACAATATTCTTGTTGTATTTGTGTTAGTTGTTGTGACAAGAAAAAAATAACTGTTATTAAATGTTGTAGTAGTAAAAAAGCTTAGACCTTAAAATTCGGATGTAAGCCTTAATAAAACTTAATGGTGTAAAGGAACAGACAAAAGAAAAAGACATGTAAGACATTGTCGTCGCATCGCCAGCTTGTTTTTTGGCAGGCTGGAGATTCTTGTTCACCCATCAGTGTGACGCTGATATCTTACATGTCTTCTTCCTGTATCTGTTCCTTCAGACCACCAAGCGTTCAAAAGCTTACATCCATGTTTTAATGGATGTTTTTACTACTTATCTCTTAAATACGTTGTTCTTTAACGCCCACTCTACAATTCTCATAGACCCATTGTATCTTCTTCCCTGCCCATAGCCAGCCATGGCAATGGTTTAATTTTTAGTACAGTTCAGTAGTATAGTCCAGTAATCGTATAGTCGTACGAAACACGTTATAACATCAAATTCAACACTATTAAAACGAATAATACAACGACCATGAGTGATATGCAGGAATTAACCTCACATAAGCAGCTAAAGAGATGAGTAATCTTCACGGTTTGGGGTTTATGCCTACTTGCTACATTAGTACATCTTCCACCGTGGACAGTTTTTTTAAAGTTTTTCGTGGATGTTTCACTGGGGGTTCAGTAACTATAGTACAGTCTACACAGTGCAAAATACATTAAAACTAGATTAAAAAATTAACTATTTCAAAACACTCCCAATGATTTAAACTTTGAAAAATAGCAGATCATTTCAAGTAAACAAAGAACATATAACTAACTATCTGTGCTAACTATAGTTTGCATCTTTTGAGTATTTTAAACAACGAAGTCGTCGAATGCAACTTCCTAGCATGTAGTTTTTTTAACCACTAAAAATTGTAAGAAAAATCCCGAAATTTTGGAATTATTCCCAGGATCTCAGAATTGAAAGAAACGAATCTACAAATCCAGGGATTACAATTATGTCGCGGGATTAGATGTCCTATTGACAGGGCATTTAGGAAGGTAGTTTTGTTCGAAACATTCAGATAACGTTTACAGTGTTTAAATTAGGGATTTGGTGAAAAGTTATTATTTTTCGCTTTTTTGGAGTAAAGCGGGGCTGAAGGCCGAGCGGAGCATCGTTCATTTATACTCTTGAATTAGATTTTTGTAACTGCATCACGCAATAATAGCTGCGTCAATTTAAACAAGTTTTTGCACACTGATAGCAATACAGACAGATATATTTAGGAAAAATAATTTAAACACGGACATGTTGTTGAGAAACAGTGGTGAGCTCAAAACATCTGATTATGAATTGCTCAAAATGTGTAATTTGATTGTTTGTTTGTTTGTCTGTCAATTTGTTTGTCTGTCTGTGTAATTGTTTGTCGGACATGTTGAACTATGAATTGCTACAACATGTGATTATGAATTACTCGAAGTGGTTGTTCTTTTGTTTTTGTTTGTCTGTCTGTTCGTTTGTCTGTCTGTTCGTTTGCCTGTTTGTTGGATATGTTGTTGAAGAATGTTGGTGAGCTCAGAATATTTGCTTATGAATTGCTCCAGGTGTTTGTTTGTGTGTTTTTAAAAGCAATTAAAATCGAACATGTTGTTGAGGAATGTGTTGAGCGCAAAACACCTGCCTCAGTGTTTGTTTGTTTGTTTGTTTGTTTGTTTGTTTGATTGATTGTTTGTTTGTTTGTTTGTCTGTTTGTTTGTGTGTCTGTCTGTTTGTCTGTTTGTTTGTAAGACATGTTGAGGAATGATGCTGCCACTCAAAACACCTGTTTATGAATTGCCACATTATCTGATTATATTACCAAAAGTGTTTGTGGTTCTTTGTTTGCTTGTGTGTTAGTTAGTTTATTGTTTGTTTATTGACATCCGTGTGTATACCTCACATCGCTCGGGTCATTTTACAATATTTAACGATCAGGAGGTCATCTAGTATCAGTTTTCTCGCATAAACATAAATTGTAATTTTCTTCTATGCTATGGCTCCTACTGTTAGCTACTTGCAGAAACCTGTACCTCAAAGGATGTTTGGGGGTGATGTTTCATAGTACAAGATGGCACTACTATTCAGGAATAACATTCTATTTCATTCTTTGCCAACTGATTACGCCACTGGATGGTTAATGTTTTTAATTGATGACAAAAGCGTACTGCCGAGTTTATACTGTTGATTGTTGATTGATGTGGCTGCTGTTGGTTTTATGCCATCTTTCCAGATGTGATCTCACAGACCGGAATTTGACTCTGTGATTGAATCATATGTGTTTTTTTGGTTGTTAACTGTTTTAATGTCGACTATCTTACTAAATGTGACGTCACGGGCAGGAATTTGGCCGTGATACCGGAAGTGATGTCACAGACCGAAAGTCGCTCATGACACTCACATTGTTCTAGTATCACTGAAAAACCACTACTAATCTTCTACGTTAGTGTTACCAGCCATCTGCCATGTAACACGACCTTTGTATTACGCAAATCTGCTTTTATTATGTGCAGACCTTGACCTAAGGTTGCCAAAGCAGAGCATCATTACTACTCTATTGTTTTTCTTTAAAATATAACATGGTCCGAATTTATTCCAGGTTGCCATTCATGACTAGAATTTCCACTAATTCAACATGTGAAACACTGGAACAGATAGAAGAGTCGATATCATCAGTAATTAATGCCACTAATACTTTCAACCACCAGAATTGTAACTGCCCACCAAAATGTAATGAGACTTTGTACCACATGAGCTACGAATATTCAGATGACTATGCAAGGCTGAATGCAAATCAAAAGTCATTAGGTATAACTTTGCCACAAACGAGATTTCAACTAATTGAAGAGTTAAAAGCTTACACCGGCTTGTCTCTGTTCTGTGATTGTGGCGGAACCCTGGGGTTGTGGCTAGGCTTCTGTTTGCTGCAAATATTAGAAATTACAACAATGTCATTCTCAAAGATGTTTTCATTGTTAACAAGTCACCGTTGCACAAACACCCATCGAGAACCAAAAGACATTAATCCTGCAACAGAAGATAATTCACCTAGGATTAATCTACCAGTTCTTAATAAAATTTTGCAAAAGAATTCATCCAAGTGGGTACGGTTGATGTGGTTGCTTGCTTTTATCTCTGCCTTGTGTTTAGGAATACACATGAGTGTACAGAAAATTTTGTTCTTTGCATCTGATCCATCGCAATCCATTACATACTACGTACACAGCGATACTCTGAAGTTGCCTTACTTGACATTTTGCTTGCAATCTGACAAAAACTTTCAGCCGGCACTAAACCAGTTCCTTTTTCATAAAAAATATGGGAACTTGACTATTAAGGGTTTAAATCAGCTGTTGTTAGAAAAAGCCACTACTGTTTATGATGTGTGGAATGTGTCTAAAATTAACCTCGGATACATTAGAAAACAGCAGATTTTTCCAGTAAGTAAGATAACCAAGTTTAACAATTGATTTTGGAAATGAGTTGGCTAAACTGTATCTACGCTCAACTTTACAAGCATTTATTTTTCAAGTAGAGGCAAGTCTAGCATCTGGGTAAAATCTGAGAAACAAAGTTCGAACGCACTGTTCCTGTCAGAATCAAACAAATGTCCATAATAGCCCAAAATAAATATTATTGATGATGGAGGAAAGCTTCTCAGTCCTGATCTACCAAGAATTTTTTAATATTTTCTTTCCAATTAATGACCTAGCTCTAAGTGGTTAATTCAGTCCAACTAATCTAAGCACACTTAGCACGTGTCCACCCCGACCACTAAATGTTGCATGTATTTTATGCCAGGGTGACGAAGACCTACGCAAATGTCAAAAATCGCACTGGGAGCAACACAACACCAACTCCACGTCATTGACTTAAGGATCAGAGAATGGCTTTCTAGAAGGATTCTAATCGTGTTTTTTTAATCATGTTTTGTCAACCTACTCCCAAAACCCAACTTTTCCTAAGACAAAGCATAGCTGGTGAACTGAATTCTACACTTTAGAATTCTAATATATTATCGGGACCGAAATCGTACTAATGGTTCTGTGAACAGTTGTACTCGTTCACCGGTGTTCATTTCCAACTCAGGCTAGTCATAATGGTCGCTTTAATGCCAAATTTGAATTAGATCTTACCTGTAAAACAAGTAATTCTGATTATGTGCAACCAGTTTACTTTCTATATGATCAACAATCAACATTTTAGAAGTTACAATTCAAAAACAGTTTTTGACATCATTCTCTACCACCATCTCGATTTATACATACTTGAATATGTGCTTGAAAAAATTTTTATTCATATAATAATTCAAAATAGGTTTGCAATTCAGACGTTACTATTGGTGGCCGCTGTGTTGGATTTTCACAAAGCATAAACAACTTTATCGAAGGAAATTTAATTTAGAATGTAATTTAGATTATTATTCGTGAGTTCAATCCTATAGACAATTTGGAAGTTACAAGTCAAACGTCTAGTTTTGGGCACCATTTAGGCTCCTATCTTGAATCTTCGTAAAAATTGAAACAGCTGTGTTTTGGTGGAGAAGTTATTCTGAAATTTATTTGTAACTGGTGTGAGCTCAAAGTCATGAAACGGGTTAGGAAGTTGCAGACTGCAAAACCATTTAATCGGATGCTATCGTACTGCCATCTTGGCTCTTTAGATAACTTCAATCGATCTTTTTCGATAAAAAGGTAATTTCTGAATGTTATCAAGCGCCAGTTTGTGTTCCATCTGATGAATGCTTTGGAGGTTAAAAGGCAAAAACAGCTTTATCTGGATGACGACGTGTCGCTGTCTTTGATTGTTATTCGCAGGTATAAATCAGAGCATATACGTCGTTAGGTGTCCTACCTAATTTTCTTCGAATCGATCCAGTAAATCCATAATTATTGAAGAAAACGAGCAGAAAATAACCTATGAGCATCTTTTTTCACGTCACATATCTCTCAAAAAGTGCTTTCGTTGCAAGACCAAGCAAATACTTTTTTTTTACGCGCAGCCTTGTAACAAAAACCATTCTTACAAAATTTGATAATAATTGGTACAGGAGGTTAGCCACAACTTTGGAATGCAAAGGCAGACAGACAGCCAAAGCAAAATGCTAAATCGTCCAAGTTAAAATATGACCTCGCTCGGTCAATTATAAAATGGGCAACACCCGTGTATAGGGTGAAACTGTGTAATCAGTCGACACAATTTGGTATTTGAGGTGTGCAAACAATTCTAAATGAAACAACGAAGTTTTTCAGGAAATCGAACTCCTTACTTCCCAGTCATGTTGTTTAAAACTTCAGTTTAAAATTTAAACTTGTTAACAGCAACAAGGAGCGACCACTGCAATAGACAGAATTATTAATTCCTGATCATTACTTTGGAAAAAATTGAAATTGCAAGCACTCATTATGTTGAGATGTCCAAAGAGCTTCCATGCAAAGCTTATTTTATGAAATGAAACCAGCAGTCCAAAATAGTCGTCGGAGTCTCAAGAAAATGGGTTTAGTCTCAAATTCGAACTTGGCAGTGGTAGGGCCAACTTTTAAACTGTATCCAAAAAAGTGAACCTACCAAAAAACATAATTTTCAGGTACAACACAGTAAGTGCATGGGAGTTTAAAAATTACAATGTCTGAGCCGACAGATCAGGGGCATTGTCTAGTAAAAAGAAGTTAAACACAGTCAAAAATATAACATCAATATTAAAATCATAGCATGTAAATTAATAAGTAGATTTTCAAAGCCATATAGATCATAAGGGTGTAAGTTAAACAGAACTTCAAGGCTTTAAACTTGTGTTTTCTTGAATGGCATCTGTGGATAAATTAACGTAGTTCACGTTACATCCGTATAAACTCTAATGATTTGAATTTACGTATCTTGGAATGGATGCTATGGGTTTACTGCTGTGTTAAACTGATCACGTTTCAAACTTCTTTCACCTTCAAAACGGCACCGATCTGAGATGAAACGTTGAGATGTGCACTACTGTAAGTGCTTTTTATTTACTGTGTATTGACATGAAATTTAGTATTGAAAAATCTTCTGGTGCTATATTTTATTCACATTGCGTTGTCAGGTTTAAATATTAAAGTAAAGTGAAGCTGTTTAAATGTTTATTCTTGTATTTGTTGAGAGACTTGGCAAGGGGAGTGACTTAAATTTTTTTCCAACTTACTAATTTTACATATATTTTAATGTTTACTGCTTTTAGCATTAAAATGTAGTCATTAGCGTTCTCATTTCAAATTAAATTACTTTCTGTTGTTCATGAGTGACAGTGAATCTGAAATGACTTTCAAAAATGCTAATTAGTCTGTTGGCCAAAGCAATTATGGTATTGATTTAACCTAAAGTGTTGATGAAGTTGTTATTGATTTGATATTTCTCTTAGTTCTAGTGGTGGTTCTAATAATTTAAGGTTAAGCATGGCTACAAAGTCCTATAAACAATTTGCAGAGTTCGACTCGAGTGTAGAGGCGAGCTCCCTACATTTCGAGTGAGCAACTCTAGAATTTATGTATTTCATGTTTCAGCTGACTAGCAAGTCAAATTCTTGCTTTCCATTGTTGGTAGAAAGACGTATGCATCGATTTAGAACCTGTGTTGTCCTGACCTATCTAGCGCTGATGCTTTAGACCAGATTTATACTTTACTTAAAGATAATCCTAATCCTAAACCTAATTTTGTTAGTTGATTAAAAGCGTACAGAATGGAATTTTATAGATTTCAGGCTAGTGTTAGAAGTTTTCGTGCTAGGTAAGGTTAGGTTAGGTTAGGTTAACCTAATATAAACTCCATGCCCATCTTGAGCAAACAGCTTGAAAAAGTGTCCCCCCCAAAAGGATTTATCCATGGTGTACCACCATACGAAACATAGTTAGCCACTCAAATGAGAGGATGGCGCTATTATTCCATATTTTTCAAGCTGTAATGAGCTATCTTTGGACGGAAACTCTATTTTTTTAGGTCACTGTTCTGTTATTCCTGCTACTTTCTGCCAAGAAGTGCTTCATTTGGCCATTGAGCTTACACGAGCTTCATTTAGGGCACTGCAGAAATGTTTACATTAAAGCAATTGTGAGTTATCATGTTTGGTGGATAGGAATTGACTAAGACCCGAAATTATGGTTAAAACCTGGTTGTCAGCCAGTTAAAGATACAGGCATTAGCATTCAGAAACACTTCGGAATACCTATGTAACTACTGAGTCTGACCGGCCACATTTTGGCCTATTGTGGGAGTAAGTTACCTAGCCGTTACTGATGGCCATTCGAAATTCCCTTTTGTGTACAAAATGACATTGACCATGTCTGCTAAAATTGTACGCATATGCAAGGAATTAATTGCAACCTACAGACTAGCTTTAGTAAAGTTTTATTGAGCAACACGAGACTAATTTTGTTTCAATGTACTTCAAACACTTCCTAAACCATGGCCTTTGCCATATTACATCCCCTACACATGACCCCCCCAGTGAAATTATGCAGCAGAAAATTTACCATATTCCTTTCAAGAAAGCCGTTAGCATAAGATGCTTAAATGGGGAGTCCACAGATAATGCACTGATAGACTACTTAGTGGCAGAAAAGACTGTAAAACACTGTGCTACATTACTGTGCCCTATCGTGGTTTTCCTAAATCTTGAACCATGTGCACGTTTATTGTTACTTTTACCTAATACTGCTGACGTTGTGCACGAAAAGTAATGCAAGCAAATATTGGTTTACTGCGTATGCCAAATCTGATGTAGGAAGAAATCAGTGTTGTTATAGAACAATATTTTATTCCGTGGACAACTCGGAAGTGGTTAAAACCCACATAATTCGCAATACTACTTACGGCCGTACCACAGTGACCACCTTTTGAAAACTCAAGCACGGACTTAGTCAAGTCCAGCTTAATTTGAAGTTTGAACTTAAGCAGAGGCGGTACCACTGGTGCGCAAACGAAGGGCGACTTTGCTAAGTCGGTCTTCCCAAGCAACGCTCGTGGTTTATCGAGCTATCACTCATGGATATCTCTACCGATTGCCGAACTCCTCTTGGAGTACGATATCAGCGCATGCGCCATCAATGTCAAACCACGTGCGTTTGTTTAGTAACGAGTCATGTACGAGTTATTCGAACTTCGAAAAGCAGCACAAACATATTGTCGACTCCAAACAAACGAATTGACCATGTTAACGACAAAACTATGCAATAACATTACACCATAATAACATACATGAAATAAATTCCAAAAAGTTTACATAAATAAACACTGTCACTGCAGTACCAGGCAAAACCAGGTTAGCGTAACTAAAGGTCGAATCAAAACCGTACGCAATGATACGGGGAGGGACAAGTAAAAACAAGCATGTAGTAACTTGAGGTATACATGACATGCACGAGGTGTGTTGATGCCTACATGCTTGTTTGCAATTGTTTCGCCCCTCACTCCCTCCCTTGTTATTTTGCATACGGTTCTGACCCGCCCTTTATTTACCCTAGCCAGCTAAGCCAGATGAAGATGGGTTTTGTTTTTCCTTCTTTATTCATACTTTTTTTACTTCATCTTTTGTCTCGAGAAAAGATAATGGTCTCGAGTTGAAACTGAAACATCTTTACATCGTTTATTTATGTGCCCTTTTTCTGGCGTTTTCTCACGTTATGATCTTTAGATACGTTTTGAATTTTTTTTCTAAATACAAAACCAGACCATGCAACAAATTGAGGAGATAGCCTAAGTGAAGGAAGAGCACCAGATAAGCGTAGAACGCGTCGGATATTTTTCTATTAATGCTTGACGTACGTACTGAATTTATCTATGGATAACACAACAATCAAGCTGTAAGACACGGGATTTGTATCGGCACAATTTCTTTGTTACGTGAGGAAAGCCGAACAATCTTCCTTGTGGGTCCCTTTTTAGGTTTACTTATTTTTTAAGTCTTTAGATAGAGCGTTTGGCTTCCGAAGCCCTCTCGGTTCTATTAATAAATTCAAACTTAATTTTATACCCGTAGCAGAACTATGGAATAGTTCCACTCAGGGAAGTGCACAGGCACCCGAGAGGGCAGGGGTAACTTAGGTTTATCAGAGGACCTATTTCGTTGGTGTTTTAATCTCACGGTGACCCTCTTGCTCCCCTTTTGGTACTTTAACCATTTCTGCCCCTCTTTGCACCACTTTCTTCGCCGTTATTGCCTTTTTTTGGTTTACTTTTTTTTGGCTCTTTTACATCACCGCTCCCCCAACCGACTTGACCCCTACTCAAGCCCAGCCTTAAGGTTCGGAAAAGGCATTTGCGGTACAGCCGACAATGCTCAAGTCTGTGCTCAAGCAATGGCTTTCAAGTCAGTGCTTGAGCAAACAAATATCCTCAACTGTGGTACCAAACCCTTGCTCAAGACCTGACCCAGACTTAAGGTTGGGAAAGAAGCAACTGTGGCACGGCCGTTACAATCGCTTCTTTGCTGAATACCCCAATATGTTATTCGTTCGTCATCACTACAGCCAATTACAAGCAGTCGTTCCATCATAGTTTCACATGTGTTTCCAGAGAAACTGGGAAGGGGGCTTCAGGAATCAGATCACCATGGGCAAGAGCCCGGGTTTCCCAATCAACGTCAACTGGGATGATTTTGCTGTCTGATGTTCCCCAGTTAAGTCCAATTGGGATGAATTACCTGCAATTTATTCTGATCAACCGATTTGTTGCCTAAATCATCACGTACTTACCAGATGCGCATACAGGGAAAGTGTTTCCTGTCGAATTAGGGGCTTGCCCTCAGCATTGCTTCTTCACCTGCTTCACGTGAACCTATCCTGCTACACAGACTGTTTGTGGAATTGGGGACCTAACTTTTCCACCCAAGGTTTGGGGTCTCGCAACAAATGTGTGCATAGATCAGATTGAGTGTGTAAGGTTCCAGAGCACTTAGATCTCAGACAGCCAAGGTCTAGGAACCATGTAGAGTGCAGCCAATTTTATGAATTGCGACATGTGTCTTTGCTTGTATTTTTACGATGATGTTGTTAACCTTCTTTCTTATTCCCAGCAACCACCTGCTTTTATGTACTCACTTTATGCTTTGCCCGTTGTGCTGTTATTTTGATTGTTATGTTAGTTATTTTTATATCGTTTATTACATTCCAACTTTCTGTACTGGGGGGGGGGGGTGATTATGGGTTTAGGTTTGTTTTAGACAAACCCTATTGTAACTTGTTAATGACTACAGGGCACTGCTTAACAGCTCGTACGTGTTTGTAATGTACCAATACTGTTTGTTGTAACATGGCTGAGACGTCAATTCTAGGTAATATAAGGGGCACAGCCAATTTTTACCCAAATTCTAACTTGCCTAAATCTGTCCCTACAACCGAAAGTCAACTTTTTACAGTCAGCATTTACTACAATTTGTTGTGCACATACACTGCAACGTGCAAAATTTTCATACGTAATTCACATTGTGGAAGGACATAATATTATGATCAATCCACTAAAACTAGGAAACCATGTTACATATCAACCAAAGGTCACATTGTCTATAAGCCAACCTCTTTTATAACGTCGTCATTGGCTTAGATATCATTTTAAATACTCAGAACTTCCATGTGTTCCATATTGATATTTTTGTTTTGATACAGGATATGGAAAAAGCAAAGGAACATGGCTTGAACAAAACAATTGTGAAACCCAGCGAAATTCTAACTGTTATGGGTACATGTTACACAGTGATGCCAAGTTTGTATCAATGCCAAGTTTTTTTTTATCAATCATTCTTTTCTGCTTGTTGTAAAGTAGTTTGCACTAGCTTTAGTTCAAATATCATTTCCTGGAGATAGTAGCTAAGTTTGCACTTTTGCTGGGAGAGGGAAAAAATAGAGAAATAACCTAATTAACTGGGAACCAATTCTTCAGCTTCGATATAATAGTTGAACATCTTAAGGAAAAAGAAAAATTTGTTTATAAACTACACATACAATGGGAATGCATAGATGGAATGAAGGTAGTATTTGTTCTGCATATTTTGAATTTGGTATGCTTAGTACAAAAGTATTCAAATAAAGAAATTGTGTGTTTACCCCTCACGATAGCTCAGTAAAGTCAGTAGGAAGTACAACGATCAGAAATGAGAAGTCATTCAGTGCAAATAAAAACACAATTGTGACGGTTTGAAGCAATTTGTTGCTTCATTATCAATCAACAAATGATACGGCTAAGAAGCCAAATTCAAGATAATACTTTTCAAACTGTGCAAATGGAAAAACCCCAATCACTGGAATAAAAAAAATAAAAAATATACTCAGGCCGGCTCCAGAGCGATGGCCGAGTTCCGATTGGGCCCTACAGGGGACTCCAAGCCTTAACCCATACCTGTAAATGTTTGTAAAACGGAATCGGAAAAAGGAAGTTGGAATGTGACATGCAATGCGGCTGTCACATTCATTGGATCAGAATACAGAGAGCCCACACGTGCTTCTTTTCATTGTCAACTTCAGCTCATTATTTTTGTTCCTATTCAAATGGAATTATGGGCAAATTGCATTGAATTGTTTTGTGTAACGTATTTTCAAATACTTCCTTCTTTCATATAAAAAAATCGTGTTTGGATTTGGGATTTGCTGTTGAGATTTCCATTTCATAATTAAGCACTGTCTCTACTTTGCTCTATCTCTGCTCTCTTTCTTAGAGTGAACAAGTAAACAAGCATACGAGTATAATGCTAGTCAGCTTCCATGTCCAAGTCAACTTCTCTTTCACCTGTTGCTTCAGCGAAGTCCAATACGTCCCATTGGAGTGTCATCGTCTTGTCATGTAGAAATTTCTAGTGCTGAAACGTTCTTACTTACGCACAGGATGTGTGGATAATGTCTAATGCATCTCCATCTTTTCAAATCAGTGAACCATGGCAGTAGAGGTCTATTGGTTAGAATAACAATGGCCAACAGGCACAACGAGAGCACTAGGTAAGACCACCCTTTTACTTTGATAAAAGTAGGAGTGAAAAACAAGACAAAAGAAAGCGGGCAGAGAGAGAATGAGACCGATTAAGAAAAAAGGTCTACAATGAGGGAATACAACAAACGAGTGTATGCCAGAACAGTACTTCAAGGAAGGAGTCTGACACTAAATAGACCTGGGGCTGTGTTAAAACTGCCAGTAGGGAACCTGAACATATGCTTGCTAGCATTGCCACCTGCTTGAAGGCGACAGGTTCCCAGCTGGCAGTCTCTGTGTTGACTAGGTCCACTTCTTACATTTTACTCCTTTGTTTTGTGTTATCCATTTTTATAGATTTCAAAGTGTTGCTTGAATTAGACTTATTATCCGTATCGTTTGTTACTTGATGATGAAGCGGAAGTTGGTTCGAAATGTCGGAATTGTGTTTTTGTTAGCACTGAACTAGCAGAACTTTCCGTTTTTTATCGTTACTCCTCCAGTTAGCAGCTGAAGTCTTCAAAGCATTCCTGCTAATAGTTTGTCCCTATTAATGCATGTTAGTGTTTCACAAATCCAATACCCAGCAAGAGCATTAGTGTCCGTCTTATCCAGCCATTCACAAACCAACATGAAAACCAATACAATAAGTCCATAAGTAATGATTGTTGACTCAAGGTAATGTTTTATAAAACACAATATTCTGTATAAGTGTCTACTACTACTAATAGTAAATGCTACCTCTGAAAACCAATAAGTTTCGTTATCCTGTTTAAGCTTATTTTTTTTCAGTCATTTTACTGTTAATCTAATAACTTTCATCCAAAACCTATTTTTGCCTGATGTTTATTCACCGTACTCTTAAACCGCATCTTCACTCTTTTATATGCATTTACTGAACCTCAGTCACAGCCTCATTTTATTTGATGGTTATTATCTGTGGCTTTGTATACGCATTTTCTGTCTTTGTTTCTCTAAGGAATTTTAAGCACATATTCTTAGTTTGTGCTGTGATATGCTGTGCTGTGAAAGTCGCTCCCATGTTTTCTACTAATCATTTTGTTGTAGCTTTCCAGGTGTGTACTGTATATTTGGCTGAAATTAGTCTTAATTTATAAAAGTAAAGGCTCAAATTACCAAGCTGTCGACGCGCCATTAAGCCTCATCTCCCCCTCCAACGAGTTGATAGTCCCTTCTTTTCATATCCTCCTCC
Source organism: Lithobius niger (assembly GCA_023313725.1). NCBI lineage: Eukaryota > Metazoa > Arthropoda > Chilopoda > Lithobiomorpha > Lithobiidae > Lithobius > Lithobius niger. Next base: position 60,689 of record JAHWFP010221910.1, read on the forward strand.
CTATTAACAATATTACTGCTATTATTACGTCTATTATTAATTCTAATTTGTTACTTTTTGCTGCTATTACTAGTTCGTTGTCTAATACCATCTTTCTTTCAAGTTCTAATGAGTGAAATTTAGCAAACAGCTTTCCGTAAACTTGGTCACTTGACTTTTGCTGGTTGGAAAAATGGGCTAGCAAAGAATATTCTATAGCAGAAACCAAATTGCAAATTGCTGGTGGGTTGGTTGGCTTTTGTCATGTGGGTGAGGCCTAAACAATATTCAGAATAGAACGAAATTTAGTACATTGCATGAAAAACCCAAAACAATGCTGTGTGAGCATCAAATATTGTGGAAGAATTTAGATTTTTCGAATTCGTGGATCTTACACTGTCCAATGTAAATTTTGAATTTTGAATAGTTAAGGAATGACGACGAAGTATAAATAAACTGCTGGTAACCAAGTTGACTTAAATTTTTTTTTAATCATTACTTCCTTATAGCTATTAATGTTTTCCAATGAAATAGTAACAATTGGTTATCGAATTTTAACCACAGCAAAAAGGCAGACGACTGGGGAAAAAAAGAATTCCATTAATCATGTATTCGTTTCATATGAATAGATTTCTTGAATAAATTCCCTCTACATGGCTCCCAAAAGTGCTTTTTACACGACCAAATGGAATTTGAAACCTCAAATTGCCGTAGCATGATGAATCGTTTTATATAAAACTAAATTATACAGCAGACAACATGTTTATACCACAATACGAATTCTGCTGGATCCCGGGCCATGTTGGGATAGGTGGAAATGAGCAAGCGGATTCTGCAGCAAAAGGGGCCCTTTCTGGCCCTCTTGGTAGGGATCTCAGCCTTGTTCCCTCGGACGCTTTTCCAACTCTGCGTCTGAGGTTACACGCTTTTTGGCAAGCCTCGTGGGATGGACAGGACGGCAATAAATTACGAGCTATTAAAGGCACTGTCGAGGAGTGGCACTCGGCGTGTCGCCGCAGTCGCCGTGAGGAGGTGGTGTTGGCCCGTTTGCGAGTTGGTCACACCCGACTTACTCACTGTTTCCTTTTGCGGGGGGTTGACCCTCCTGAATGTTCTTGGTGTCGACGGCCACTTACGGTCCGGCACTTACTTGTTGATTGTCGCCATCTTGATGGTGTTCGTCGTCGTTTCCATCTTCCGCATGACATTGCGCGTCAGTTGGGCGATAAGTCTGTCCTTCTGTCCGGTGTTTTTCAATTTTGCAGGAGGTGCAGATGTATGACAAGATTTAGGTTAGGGGTTTGAATAATGTCTCTGTAATGTGTGGTGCAGTGGCAACCCGGACCACTGCACTGTGACTGAGGTTGGCGCTAATGACCAAGCTGTCGACGCGCCATTAAGCCTCAATACCCCCCCCCACAATACGAAACAGTAACATGGCTGCATCTAATATTTTCAACATTCCCGGTTGATATGATAAGGAACTGTCAACCCCATGTTGCATGAATGAATATGCTTATTCAATAACGAAATTTATGTGCAGCTACCACTAGGAAGTTAACTTCGCTATAAACTGTCTGAGAGAATTAAGAATTCTTTAAACACTATTTTCATACCCAAGTTTACACCTTTCTATCATTGTGTAGTTTCTGCTGTTAGATTAGCGATCACTATGCAGTATGTGGCAGAAGTGTGCACCTCAAAAATTTCGTAGAAGGTGGCATAGGAAAACGTTTTGCACCAGTGGGAGCTTCATCGCATTTAGAATCTTATAATTAATTGCTAATGATTGTTTAACTTGCATTTCTATACATTTTATATTAATATTATAATCTAGAAAAGATTCTTTGTCCAGCGATAAACAATGTAAAATTTTTTAGGTACCATCCCAACAGCACTGACTATTGTGCCATTTCATTTTTATCCAGCATTTATAGCACGCATCTTTAGTTTAGAGGCACGACAAGGCAGCAAATAACGAAACAGAAACAAATTGTAGGAGCAAACTCAAGCCTTTTAAAATAAATCTGATGTAGTTTAGGTCTTCTTGGAAAAAATTAAAATTTTAAAAGGCTAGTGATGAGCAGTGTTTAATACCACTAGGCAAAACGCCATTTCCATACCGAGTGAGTATTGCACCCATATTTTAAGGAGGATTATGAGTCATTAAACAGAACCTAAATATAAATTCATTCGTCCTACAATACACACGAAGCATGTTTCCTAGTTAGGACATATGGGATGAGGATACAAATGAATCCAATTCATACTGGCTTATTTTTTAGGCTTCAAGACAACTTTTACAAATTAAATGCAACGAAGCATTAATTCTTCTTATTGGCGTGTTTGACAAAATATATGTTTATGTGCTTTCAAGCGCAGTAACCTTATCTATGTAACGAACTATCTGCATTCTTGTTTGGGATGCTAAATATTTTGCAGCTGTAGAGCCCAAGTTGAACGATACATTTAGGATAGCACAAATGGAATTATATTACTACTAAGAAACGGTTCTAGATTGATTAGCTTTTGCTATTAGCATGCCACACGAGCAGTTAGGGTTTCTAAACTTCGATGGCTCATGGCTCACTTGTTGTGACCTACTGAGTCGACAATTATTGAAACCTAAAATTAATAACAGCTTTGCATACACTGCCGGTTTCGACCTCAGTCTCGCATGTTAATGCAAAAAAATTAATAACTTATATCTCCACAATAGTTTAATGTAATAGCAACACATTATTGGTGCCTGGAAAACATGCATACCAAAATGTATTAATAAACAAAAACGTATCGTTAAAAGTTAAAAGTAAGGGTCTAAAAGTCAAAACCTGTAAGGAACACGGACAAGCTTTCACTGTAAGGGTCTAGGTGTCAAATTTGGCCAGTAAGACACTGCTAAGCATTAGACCCTTACTACCCGGTTTTTGAGCAACAGCTGTCCGAGATCGTCCTATAAAGACCCATGAGATGATCCAATGATAGTGGGGTAGTGGGTTTCCTACTTTGCTTTAGGTTGACATTTTTTTTCGGTTTGGTAACATGGCAGCGATTCCAAGCAAGACAACCTGCTACAAGTGTAAGCGTAGTTCAGTAAGCCACCTTTATGAACTTACGTTTCATCGAAGTGCAACGGAGAGATTAAGGTGCTATGCAAGTGATCTGGGGGCGAACTGGGTAGCCGGTTCGAATCCGGGTCATGCAACTCCGATTTAACGTAAGTGCATAAAGGTGGCTTACTGAACTACGTTACTTCTAGTGTACGATTTTCGCTGTTGGCCAATTTCCAATTTTCCTTACTAAGTCATTAACATGATCACCGGGTAGTAAGGGTCTAATGCTTAGCAGTGTCTTACTGGCCAAATTTGACACCTAGACCCTTACAGTGAAAGCTTGTCCGTGTTCCTTACAGGTTTTGACTTTTAGACCCTTACTTTTAACTTTTAACGATACGTTTTTGTTTATTAATCCGTGTTACTTTGAGAATTGTAATAAATAGGTGTGGTGGTGGGTGAGGGGTGGGGTATGTGTGACACCTTTATAATTAATTTGTTGTTTGTTTTGTTGCGCCGCTTTTAAGCTCGGTAAATTGCTATGCTCCTTACTAACCTGGCTATCGCAAGTGTTAACAATAGAAACAAATCCTTTAATCTTCAGTCTATGTCTTGCAGCTGGCGTTTGCTAAATGGCATTGTTGCATAATAACAATGTTTAAAACAATGTAAAACAATCAATCTGGTCGTTTAGAGCTCCGTAACCCCTGAACCACTTGACCAATTAGAAAAGGCCTTATGGAAAGGGCACATCTACGGAGCAATACCTGTAAAATGAGCTAAGAACCAGCTTTACACGACAAATAGTTTGACCTGTAGAGAGGACAGACGAAAGTATCCCCAGAACAACAACAACAAGAAGAAGCAGAACAAGAAGTTGTCTATTTGGCCCCTCTCTGTATCTCGGGTTTGGCTGAACTGAATTTCACAATTTTTGGACTGTAGACAGGCCTTGACTAGTCAAGGCTAGATTCCAAATTTGGTTTAAAATTTTTTAATTTTGACGGAGTTATAAGCTCTCAAAGTTGAAAGTTTAACACAGAGATCCTAGGTCGACCCTTACTAACACTGGCTATCGCCAGTGTTAATTAATATCTGTTGGATCATAACGGAAAACTGAACTTTTACTGTAATGGCGAAACTAGTTTTTGTGTCCATGGTTCAGTACATTTAAGACATATTTATGTAATGCTACCTACAGCAAAACCATTTTCTCTTTAATGCTGGTTTTAAACAGTGTTGTAGAATGACTGTGCATATTATGCTTTTGTAAAATTTATCGAAGTTGGCAAGTCCTTTTATATTTACTGGGTTCGAAATTACCAGTTTTATTGTTTTACATTGTCGTAAACATTGTTAGTAGTGGTATATTTACTTTCATCATTACCCATTTGGGGCCCCAAGAAGGAGAGAGGGGGTAGCAGGAGCATTGAGTCAGGCATGTTGGGAAGCCATAAACACAAATGGGAAACCCCAAACATATCCATTAATCGGTTTTCCCTCCAAAATGCCAGTCTCCTTCCTTTCTGCCTTTTTTGTGGATTTTTGCCAGAACCAGGGGCAGAAAGACATGGGTTTCTCCGTTTTACCCCAAATCTCTGATGCCGAACACCACGGTCGCTTCAGTGGCACGCAACTTTGTGGACGGTAGTACTGTAAACAATCACCTGACGGGGTAGAGTGTTATTGAGCCAATCACCTGCAGCCTCCAGGATCTGGTGTCATCGATGCCATCAGCCTTTGCAGATGGGTGCTGTTCAGCCGACCATTATTGACACATTTTCTGATTGCGTTTAGAGAAAAAGCCGCACCTTGCATTGTGTGTTCTGATTAGTTAGTGTGGAATAAGTCACATGCTGTGTGATATGGATGTTAACCGTCATCATTTATTCGGGGTTCTGGCTATTTAATTAGTTTGAATTTAGTCTCAGAACAGAAGAATTGTGGTACTTAGTCTCTGGCTGCATGATGTGGATGTCAACCTTATTGGTATTTCAGGTGCTGGCATTGGGAGAACAGTCAGTCTGAAGCTTACAAATTCCCGGTCGAAAGCCGAGTCTCAAGAGATTGCAGTGAGGTGGCTGCCCCGACTGCTACCTAGGTTGTCTGCAAACAATTTCGTGCCTCCTCTTTGAGTGCACAGGATAGTAACCAGGCAACAGGTAATTCGGTCACCCAGAAAAGTGGCTGCTTGTGACTGTGCAGCAAGTGGCAGCTGGGGTTCTCCCACTATCTCACCCACTTCTTAGTAGAGCCTCTCGTGGTTTGAGGCATAAATGGTATCGTTTCCATGTACTTGGCAGGATTCTGACTTTGAGGCATTCAGTCATAATCCCACAGGTAGTAGCTTCGCACCACTAACTGCTCAGCCAAGCACATGTGTCAAATGTCCAAAACCCACAGTTCCTCTCATATTAAGCAGTTTTACTATCGTAATGATAAATCATCACTAGGTAAAACTATGTTGTCTAACGATGGTCTAACCTCAGCTCCAGTTCCCTATTAGTAGGTGAACAATCCAATGCCTGGCAAATTCTACTTTGGAATGATAGAAAGAGCCGACATCGAAGGATCAAATAGCGACATTACTTTGAATGCTTGACCGCCACAAGCCAGTTATCCCTGTGGTAACTCCTCAAACACCTTAGGCTTAAAACTACTAAAGTCAAATGTACTGATGGGCCATGCTTCGTGTCCGTATTCATACTGAACATAGAGAGCATGCCAGTTTTTGTCCTTTTACTCCCAGTGAGGTTTCCATCCTCGCTGAGTTTTCCTTAGGACAAGTGCGTAACCCTACGACAGATGTACCATCCCAAGCAATATCCCTGCCTGACTCCCTGATGACGAGGCATTTGGTTACCATAAGAGAATCATATTTACTCCCGCAGTTTTCGCATGGTTGGTTGAATTTCTTCACTTTAGCATTCAGAGCACTGGGCAGCATTCAAATTGTGTCAATACCGACCCAAGGCCATCATCGAAATGCTTTAGTTTAATTAGCTAGTTGGATTCCTTAGTCCACGCCAGTTCTGAGTCAACTATTGGGTGCCGGCTGAAGTGCAAGAGGACACGAGGTCACTCTCACGAAGTCCCCGCCACGTAGCTGATACAATCCATGAGAAGGCACTGATGTATATCCGAGATGGCCATATCACTGAAGGAAATCATCATACAGAACTCTCTTATTCTCCTTCACTATACTTTGTTCCACATTATGTTTGCAGAAAACGGACTGTATGACGACACGTTTCCTTCCACTACGAGTGCAAAATCACGTAAAAGACCCACTCGTAGACTGTGACAGTAACTGTGTAGAGTCTAGAAGTGTGATACCCACATGTTTTTGCACTTGTAGTGCATGGAAACTTGGCGTCATACAGTCAGTTTTCTGAAAGCATAATGTGGAACAGACTATAATAGGGTTCGTACACACTGCACTGGAGCACTGTAAGGAACACAGTCACGTGCAACAAGACGCTGTTCCTTATTGTGTGTGTTCAGCAATGTGCTAGACACTGGTCGGATGCTCGACGCCATAAATGGTGTGCCCCAGCACATTTATCCCTCTGTAGTAGGTAATACAACAGTTTGTATTGACTCCCGGCATTGCTATCAGGTTCCCGGGAGTTCGAGCAAGCAATCCCTTCGAGGAATTCAATGAGAACCAAAGTGCACGTAGATGATGGAATTTAGGCGAACTCATGGACTCCTTCCTTAAAGTACCCGATCTGACCGTAGCTGCCTGCAACCACAAGTACTCAATCCATCATAGGAAGACCTATACACAGACCAATGATGCTAGCCGGTATCATGTATCCTAACCAAAGAAGTAGACACAGGTATCATTATATTAGCCAAACCATCTTTGTGCCCTTGAACCATCCACAGTATATTTAGGGGTCGCAGACCACAGAGAGCAAGTCAGAAACCGGTGACACTTCAATACTATTTCATTTAGCTCACTGAGGTGTTTAAGAGCAACAGGTTTGTTTGCATTGGAGAATAGTAAATTGATTTATTTTGGACATGCCAACCTGCTCTTACTCCTGTGATTTGGACCAGTACATCAGCATTACTAATGCAGAAGAATGTCTTTCCTATAAATGCAAACAAGATTCAAAAACTCATGTCCAAGGGAGTGTCAAGTAGCCAAAGCCAAGAACAAATAGTGCATTGAAGGCTGCAAAACCATGTTCGTTAGTGCGATTTTCTTAGTGCACCTAGCATTGCTAATGCACAAAATCCAAGACACACAGCACAGCCTCCCAAACTGATGTGGTAGTTGGCTGCTTGCAACTAGTTGGTATTCTTCTAGAATGGTGCCATCCTAAAATTGTTTTCAGGGAGGAAAGTCATGCAGCAGGCAGTAACCCAAACCACCAAGAAAGGTCGCCTTAAATCTCCCAAAGGGACAGTGCCCGGAAGACATCAGAAAGTGCAGCCAAGTTTGGAATTAATGAGATTCCCACTCGTTTCCCATCAAGCGCAAAGCACTTCCCTACATACTATGCTGTGGTGCATCTAGCGTCGCTAACGCAAGTCAAATCGTGAACCGGATGATCTAGAGACCTAAAGTTTTGCTGTCGATAGGTCTTGTTATGGCCGATATAGCAAGCCAAACCCCGTGCAAATTGGAATTATAGTTTTTGAGTTATTAAAAGAAAACTAAGCAACAATCTACACTTGGTTGCTGATAATGCGTGCTTCACTGCTGGACCCTCATATGGTAAAATTGCTTTTGTCTTAACGAGCAGTGTGGGCATCGTGAAGCTTGATGGAGGCATAGGTAAAGATTTCCTAAGCATTTTAGGCCGATCCCAAGGTCCGTGTGCACCCTGTGAGAGGAGATAATATATAGCTTAAGTGTTCATGTGGGCAAGCTGAAATAGCAATGCGAGTGCTAGTGAAACCCTTTCAGAAGGTGATTTCTCTAAAAACCCGGCATGTCGGTGTCGGTACGAAACTTAGTGTCAGTATGGGTCTTATCCCTTGTCACATTGTAAGCCTATCCACACTTATCCACAATTCACAGATGCCGTTTCTCTGTAACTACACATGCTTTAGGTCTGAATATTGGTAGCCAGGGCTAACCCCTCCTCAAAAGAGATCTTGCCTATCCCCAGGCTCGTAACCACTATTGACTACTGACGTATTTAACGTTGATTTTAATGTTCTGTAAAGCCGTACCGTCTGTCCATCCGTCCATCCGTCCGTCGTTAAGCCTCAATCCCCCCCCCCCCCCCCGTCCGTCGTTTTTTTTCAGCTTCGCAACTTTACCAGATATTGACGACCATTGTTTACAACGTTAGATTCAGTGTGAGAAGTTAGTTAAATAACATGGCAAAATAAAACATCGTTACTTCCTCATAGCTAATAGACTTCTTCGACGCATCTAAATTAAATAATACCATTTGATCGTCGATTTAAATCCTAAATTAAAATCCTCAATAAAACAAATGGATTTTAGATTCGATTAAATAGTCTCGTCGCATTGTTGCATGAATGAATAGGTTTACCGTCGAACCAAATTCTCCACTAGGCCTATCTTCTACTTACAAAATGAAAACTGCATTTTTAAAATCGGGCCCAAAAATTGAAAATTAGGCATAAAATCATGTTACCATGGCAATGTCAAGTTGCTACAAGTCGCCGTTGGCTTCATCAACAGCGTCTCTCTCGTCACTTCCCTACTACCACTGATCTACACAGTATGGGCTACGTTGCGCATTACGTTGTAACACTGTAACTGTGTGCCTGAAGGCCCACCATGTTGCAAAAATGAATAGGCTTACTATACAATCCATATCTCCGTTAGCTGCTACTTACGAAATTAAAACTGCTGGTTAAAATTAGGCCTAAAAGCTGACAATTAAGCGTAAAATGTAAAACAGGCCTAAAAGCTAACACATTTTTAGCCGGCAATTGTGATGATAGAGGTGTGCGCCTCAACATTGGAAGTCGAGGAACTGCACAGAAGACCGGCTCGACTAGGCAGTCGCTGTATTCACTTATTATATACAAAACAGTTTTTTAATAGCTCCCCTTCTACTATGTCTGTAGGTCTGAAACTGTTCGGACGTCCAGAGGGGATCTTCAGCCAGGTTCGTACCGAGTCTGAAGTGTCTAGGATGATTGGTTCGGAATTGGTAAACTAGAAACATATGAGTAGCACTGGGCGTTCAAAGTCGGTATTTTTTCGATCAGCTGCAAAGCTTTAAAATTTTAGGAATGCCGACATGGTGTCTCAAGCTAGGCGGACACCAAATTTGAGGTGTGTGGGACGATTGGTTTGACACTGGTGAAGTTAAACGTCTACAGAGCCATGGTGGAAACAGCAGCAGCAGTGTACGAGGTAACGAGTATATCTTCTTACGTGCTGGTATAAATGAGAAAATAAAATATAAACAGCCTACACAAAATTAAAAAACTACGATCGCTAGGTTTCAAAAGCAGGCTTTAGTTTCAGAACACGTATTACAAAAGGTTGCAACCATTAATATAACGCAAAAGAATTGAGGTGACAATTTGATGTGGAGAATATTTTTCTAAAATGTCAAAAAGTATTCTCCACCCAAAACTCTCACCCCAATTCTTTTGTGTAACATGAATGGTTGCCCTTTTTGTAACATTTGTTGTGAAACTGTATGATGTATTTAAACATTTATATGCCTGGCTTAACAGCATACCGTGGGTTCTAACCCTAGATTAGTAAAGAAATGCTTAAACATTGTAGGCTTGCAGATTGTGGACATCTTTTAATCAGTATCATGCTCTTTTAAAACATTTACAAGGCACTTTTAAACAGTCACATGGTTGAACGTATGGCAGCCAGTACATGTTAATTTTATGACAGTAGTATGGCGATGCAAGTACACTCTAGCTATGGTAGTAAGTGTTAATATCCCTAGCTTCAATGGATAGGGTTAACAGGTAGGGATTACGCTAACCTGCTGTGTCACAAGTGATGACACGACAGTACAACTGACGAATAAAAAAAACAATTCTATAGTCTAACTGGAAAAAAAAAACATTTTTTTACTTGTAGACATATATGGTTTTTTATTATTTGCTCTTGTTAACTTCAGGAAATTTTATTTTATTTTATGCACTTATGCTTTCAAGAAAATAGCCCATACTCTTGTGACAGCTTCTAGAAATAAAAGTTGCAAAAAAGTATGAAAAAGCCTGAATAAAATACGTTGACTTTTTTAAATTGTGGGTCCTTTGAATTTCCTGCAATCAAGCAGAAACTGATGGAAAACCAACTTTTTCTATGACTTGTGACGCCATTTTTTAAAACTACAACATGGACATCTGTCAGCTGATCCTTTACCTTTTAGAATTGGAATCCAAATTTGTTTTTTGTTGAAGCTGGACCATAACAATTGATCCATCAGCTGTATTTAAATATGTCCAATGCTATGTCAACCTCAGATCATGCTATGCTCTTTACAACGCTCATCGACATTATCGGCCTATGCAATACATGAAAAAACATACAAGATTAACATCGGAAAATATATTTTTTCAACAGTCAACAATTCTGAGCACATTTTAGCCAGCATGGCATATTTTAAAATGATCAGACCTATTTCCGATACAGTTAACAAAGAACATTACATTTTTGCTGTCGCGGCACAGTTTAAAACCCAGCCTTCAGTTGGGCTGATGGCTAACGAAGAGTTATACAATGAGGAAACAGTTTCGCCCACGCTGTGCAAATGTGTCTTAATTTGTTGAATTGCTTCTGTTACAAATTTAGCTTTTCAGGCCCTTTTTTAACACGTTTGGGTCTCCCCGAAACTACGGTAAGCTATATCACTTAAGATTCATGCACAGGTGATTTAATTGCTTTTTGTTTACCATCAAGCTCTATAGTGGGTGCAGTTCTTGTCTTTGGCTCACCAGGACTCAGGAGGCTCACCGCCTTCTGTTTCGCAAATTTCCGGTAACGGGGCGCTTGAATCTTCAAGCTTGGCTCATTTAGCAATATCTTCGTCATTGGACGATTCCACTGATGCTTGACTGGGAGACAAGCGCTTTTTTGCACTGCTACCTGGTGTCAGTGTGTGTGTGATGGCACGGCAGTTTCGGATGTTAGAATAGGGGGGGGAATTGAGGCTTAATGGCGCGTCGACAACTTGGTCATTAGCGCCAACCTCAGTCCAGTGCAGTGGTCGGGGTTGCCACTGCACCACACATTACAGAGATGTTATTCAAACCCCTAATCTAAATCTTGTCATACATCTATACCTCCTGCAAAAATTCAAAAACACCGGACAGGAGGACAGACTTATCGCCCAACTGACGCGCAATGTTAGAATAGGGCCACTAAGAGAATGACTTGACGTTATCATCGATTGTTTAAGTCGTGACCTCGCTCGCCTGTTTTAGGTGTATGCAAGGTGCACTCTTGGCCATTTATTACCCGTTACCAAGGATGCTTCCATGGTTTGGCGGCGCTACGTATACGATCGGATCGAGGTAGCAGAGATACTATACTTATAGGTATAAGTACTTATACGTACTTATAAGTATAGGTACTTATAAGTATAGGTACTTATAAGTATAGTATCTCTGGAGGTAGTCCGTGCATTCAAAGATGGGGCGCATTAGCAGTAAATTCAATTGGAATGATCGTTTTGAGACGTTATTATGGCTACTTCAACACATAAAATAATTTTAGCAGTAAAGAAAGATAATTTGTGGTTCCTCTCATAATATAGTGAAGTGAGAAAATGTTTGTTCCATTAAAAGTACTTTTAAAAACAATTTAAAAACAAGGTTCGTTACTGAAAATATAAACGTCGCTCGCGCAACAAGTAACGCAGGCAAGCCATCCAAACTCAGCTGCCCAAAATCCAAACAAACAAAATATTAGTGAAATCTCGAGTGAAATATTAAATAAAATCCCTTTAACTTTTTTTATTAAATACAGGTAAAGTAAAATAAGACAAATGAAGAATAAGATGAGCTCCACGTGTCTAAAATAAGCATACTACTTAACACGGAAAACTGCTGAACTGCGTACGGCGGGATGGTACTTCGTTGGCCATTTTCCTCAATACATTACCGATGTAGTTTTTTAAGAAATCATCTAACAATTATTAAGTGGTCCACGTGCCCGATTTCAGTGTTAAACGTGGCGTTTACCTGTATTTATATGTTGTCTTCTCGCGGTCCCCCAACCGTTTAGGTAACTCCCGCCATAACCAGCCAAGCAGCGAACCAACGTCGAGTGAACGATAGTATTAGCGATCGTGGCGCGCCTTATGCCGACGGAATCGGGAAAGAAACGTGCCAGAGTAAAGGCAAACTGAGAAGCTGTGTTTCACGATCACTATAGTGTAAAGAGGAACGCAGCTACTATCTCAGTTGGCCTTGACCAAAGTGGAACGCTCGATCGCTTCTAGGTCTAAAGAAGAATAGCCTACTGAAAATTGGTCGAAGTTGAATTCCGAGAATAAATTAAAGACGGATAAAAAAATGGCTAGATTTCTTCTTGTCTGTTGACTTGCTTACTATTGAAACATAGGGGTATATTATTAGCGTTGTAGAATGCTCCTTTTTTGCACCTATGTAATGAAAGGTGGCTTCAAATATAATTGCTTATTTAAACCCACAAAACTGCACTCATTGTTTGAAAAATTCTTCCATCGACCGTTTTTCTTTCAGTGTTACGGAGAGAAAAATTTTTTTTAGGCCAATTTTTTTTTATAATTGAACGATAGGCTGTAGTCGTTTCTAAAGGTGACTCCCGTCTCCTCCCCCCAAAAGATACTCTGCGTCTGAGGTTACACGCTTTTTGGCTTTTTGGCAAACCTTGTGGGACAGACAGGACGGTAATAAGTTACGGGCCATTAAAGGCACTGTCGAGGAGTGGCACTCGGCGTGTCGCCGCAGTCGCCATGAGGAGGTTGTGTTGGCCCGTTTGCGAGTTGGTCACACCCGACTTACTCACTGTTTCCTTTTGCGGGGGGTTGACCCTCCTGAATGTTCTTGGTGTCGACGGCCACTTACGGTCCGGCACTTACTTGTTGATTGTCGCCATCTTGATGGTGTTCGTCGTCGTTTTCATCTTCGGCATGACATTGCGCATCAGTTGGGCGATAAGTCTGTCCTCCTGTCCGGTGTTTTTCAATTTTTGCAGGAGGTACAGATGTATGACAAGATTTAGATTAGGGGTTTGAATAACATCTCTGTAATGTGTGGTGCAGTGGCAACCCGGACAACTGCACTGTGACTGACGTTGGCGCTAATGACCAAGTCGTCGACGCGCCATTAAGCCTCAATCCCCCCCCCCAAAAGATACTCCACTGCGGTGAATTTTTTGACCCACCTTCTTCCATGTTTTCAAAAGTTTCAATTTTTCAGTTTTTATAATCCACTTTTTTTGACGGAGGACTCTTCGGTTTGCGTGGACGCCAGAGGGTATAACGCAAAAGATGAACTACATACTTAGACTGATAGTATTTCTTTTATCAAAAAAAAAAATATATTTTTTTTGTAGAGAGAAATTGGCATTTGTCTACTTTGGTGTGTACCAGTACTTGAAAGAAAGTCCTTATGATGATGACACTGACAGTATTTTTTAATGTAAACAAAATAGCATCAACTCCTAAAAAGTTTGCTTCAAGGGGGGGGG